>CM034349.1:19735982-19777603 GCA_019925275.1 Mytilus edulis | reverse complement strand
AACAACTGTTATATTCCTGAATTGGTATCGGCATTTTCTATGTAGAAAATGCAGGAAATGACCTGGTTTTATAGCTAGCTAACCATCTCTCTTATATGACATTATGACAAGTCAGATTTGGGAGTGATGACATAATGGAAACCACCGAAAGAAGACCAGCATGCACTGAATGCTTTGCAGATATTGTAGACAAATCAGTCTCCATTAATACTTTAATTCATATACCAAAATAGAAAATGAACAGCAATTTCAATAACATTTGTTGTTTTCACAGTTGGAGGATGTTTTTTAACGATAAAGTAAAGACTGTTAACCTTCCAACAACAATACGACAGAGATTCATTAATAACCACTTTACAAGAGTCTTTGAAGACCAAACTTAATGTTTACATGGCACGCATTAAAATGAAATGAATTTATTGAATATAGCTGTGTTAGTACAGTGTCCCGCTGTGTATTGATATTAAACATTTAAAAACTTTAGTAGCTTTAAATCTATCTGCTTCCATTACGGTAAATAATTAATGAGTACATTAATTATTTTCCACATTTTTCTAAAAAAAACCACAATTGAATTCATAAGTTCAACTTCCTCATATGCAATAACATGAAATTTACTTATAATGAATTAAATGTTAATTTATATTTACAAAACATGCTAACAAGTTGTAAAAATTCTAAGAACTAAGCCTAAGCACGACCATAATCAGATGATTTGTTTAAATGTAAATAAGGACAATAGCGTTACTGTTTATTATTTTAGATTTTAAAGTTTGCTGTTTTTAACATGCAAGGTTGACCCATTTTATAGCGTACTGGAGTTGAAACCATTAGAAAATTCTGATAAATACCAAAACAAATTTGGAATCACAAAATGAAGAACAGGAAGAAAGTGTTACAACAATTTGCCCACCCATTCTGAGTCTATTGAGTAATATGTCCCCGAAGTTAAAACGGGCTCTGTAGACAGTGCTTTGGTTCTGACATAGTTATTAACAAATCAAATTAAATTCTACGTTGATATATGAATTATTTAATTAAGACGAACCTACTTACTCTGGAAAAATAATTTAAGATAAATTTTGCCGACTTTTCCGGTCCCTGTAAGTGTTAGAGCTCTTCACATTTCTACGTTATTGTTTAATGCTAGATATATCTTATTTAAGTGATCGGGCCTAATGAAGATAAATTTAAAAAGCGCTTTTAGTGCATGAAATGTATCAGGTGGATTAATGATATAAACATCGATGACATTTTACAGGGAAAATCTATCGTCCTGTAACTAAGTGTAATAATACATTTAAACCGGTGATATGTATTTGTAAGAAGGTTTCTATATAGTCTGCGGTAGGTATGTTAATTCACTTTAATCATATGTATACGTATTTATGTTTCAGCACATATTTAAGATTGAAATGATTTAGCATTTGATTTGTGAGGCTTTTTTTTTTATCTATATGTATATAAACACTGTCGAAACAAAGCACGCAAAAATGTAGAGATTTTTTCTTAAAGTTTCATTAGATATGAACAAAGGTTAAGGTACTAAACTCCGGCAGCAACATGATCTAATCAAACATAGCTGTCCTCCAAGCTACTATATCAAGTGATTGAAACATTTTGAAAGTTCTGTATGTTTAATAGATTAACATGTAATAGCGACATTAATGTCTTCAAAACGTGTTTCTAGAAATACATGTAGCGCATCTAGTTTGCAAATTTTGTGAGCGAGGGAAAGAAAATTAAAGCCAAACTGATATCGTATTCAGCCATCTTTAACTCATGCAGTTTCTACCTTATCTTTATTACACATCATCAAGGACAATAATTCTCGGGTAAGATATATTGCATCAATTTCAATCTGCATTAATTACTTACATTTTTGTTCTGTTCGATCAAGGTTAGCAGTTTTAATATGACGTACTTCTTTTGCTTTGTAAAGAACACATTGATAAAATTCTATACTTATCGCATACAAACTGTACAATTTTTTTTTCACGTAAATCCAAATGTATTGTAACCTATGTGCAAACACTATTTCAATTTTACTTTGGAACAATAATGATTGAAAAAGAACTACATATCCGTTATTTGAATTCTAATTCCAAAAACAAAATCATACATTAGAACTTGGCATATGTACATAATTTTAATAGACTATACTATAATATCGGAGACATTCGAAACAGGTATGAATAATCATTGCAATCTGTTTATATCTATAAAGCTATCTCAATATATCATATCACTTTTTAAAGAGAGCCTTTTCTTGATTGTTTATTTCATTTGAAGCATTCTTTTTAGATATTCTTGTAATTTTGTAGTATTACATATTAATACCACAAGTCCTTATTTAAATGCTAGTATTGGGACGAACTAGTTGCAGGGTCAATGATACCCTTTGAGAAGAAAAGTCCACCAACAAAGGTATCGACTTTTGTGTAGTTATATATTAACGGAACCGATCTTACTTCCTCAGATCGTACTGCTCAAATTGTAGGGTTTGTTTTTGTTTTTTGTTCTTTTGTTTTGTTCTTTCTGTTTGTGTTACATTTTAGTGCTGTGTTTCTGTTGTTCGTAGTCCTTTTGAGTTATGCGGGATTTTTAAGATACAGTGAACTTTCTCATTTAAAAGCTTCGAATTTACGATTTTACGATTCGCATGTCGAAATCACCATAGTATCTAGCAAAACCGACGTTTACAGACAAGTCAATTTAGTTGTGATAGCAAAAACTAACTCTGATTTATGTCCAGTTGCAATGTTAAAAAGATATTTGGAAGCACAAATATTTCCATTTCTTCAGACGAGTTTATTTTTAGAGCTATTTTTTTTTTTAAAGTCCAGGAATAGTCCATATTTTGTGTAAAGCTAACAAACCATTGTCATACACACGAGCTCGAGAGTTGTTATTAAGCACATTGTCAGAAGTAGGTTTGTAAAAAAGAACAATTCGGTTAACACAGTTTAAGAAGCGGCGGTGTTTCAGAAGCTGCACATAATCGCATCCCTGAAAGATTATTAAAATTACACGTCGTTGGAAGACGGATTTGTCTAAAGACGGTTACATAAAAGAAAACCTTAAAAATAGATTGTCAGTTTCCAAAAGTTTGAATTTATAGTTAATTATGAAATGTCAATAGCACGTACACAACACATTTATACTTTTACCTTTGTTTTGTCGAACTGCTTTGGTGCATCTCTCAATTCACATAAGTCTTTAGTTGTCTTTGAAGTAATCAGAAAAGTTTTATGTTCTGATGAGCAAGCGAAGGAGAACATAATAATATTTCTTATTTAATAAAATAATTGTATTTACTTTCTTTTTGTAATGAGAAGTAATTCGGTTCTAGACCTTTATATAATTATTTTGGCGCCTTTTTCTAATTATCGAGAAAACACAAAAGCGAGTTCTACAGTTATATTTAGATATTATTTATTACAATGTTTTTGTATGGAAGTTGATTTTTTTCTTGTTCTAATTCATATAACTAAGTCCATCACATGTTGTAACGTATGCTAACATCACTAAATTTGGCAAAGTTGATGTTTACTTACCTAATAATTGGTTGTCACTGTCAATTAATGAGGAAATCTAGTTGGATCATTATCAGAATGGCCGCTATTTTCATATGCTTACCTTACTTAAAATGTCATTAAACTGACGTTCTTTTTCCCTTCACACTTGTTCAAACAACGTGGTGGCCAAGTGATCTCTGTAGTTCTACTACTGTAATAACTAGCCAATCAACACTGATGATGTGAATTCGAACCCTGCTCGTGCGGGTGCACTTGACACTTAATTGACTAGGATTGCCAATTTTCTTATCAAAGGTCCGGGGTTTTTTTCCGGCACTCCGGTTTCCTCGACCCCTAAAAAATTACCACCACAAAATAGCACAAACGTGGCACTTTCAAGTGGCCTTAATACACCCAAAAACAATCAATCAATCAATCTATCTATCTTTTATCTCTAAAAACCATCCATATCTTGTTGATCGAGAAAAAATATTCTTGATTTTGACTTAATGTTTCTGGTCGGAAAATTCAAGTAAAAATCATTTTTGGAAGAACTTAGCAGGTTGTTTAAAAAAAATCTCTGGTTTGATGATCGATAGCTTCATTTAACATTGATCGGGTGGCAAAATTGTGAAGTAAATTATAGAGGGTGTATTTTTCTGATCTTTCGCATACTTTCTTTTTATCTGTCGATATTTAGATTTAAATCAATATGTTGAATGAATCTAAAGCTTTAGGTTTACTCTTTACAAACAAACCTCATTTAATGAGCGCGTCACTGATGAGTCTTATGTAGAAGAAACGCGCGTCTGGCGTACTAAATTATAATCCTGTTACCTTTGATAACTATTAATGCTGAAGCAGTGGATTTCGGTATGGGTTTGGTGGCAACTAGATAGTTTCTGTTTCAATACCCATTGTAAACAGTTTTTCTAAATTTTGCACCATTCTATTGAAAGAATTCATATTCAGCTCCAATATTTAAAGCTTCACATAAACCAGAACAGGAATTACAAAAATATCTTAAACTCAATCTGTACTAACATTTAGAGTTGAAGCTTATGTAAACATCTAATATATTTTCCATTTATCTACGAAAAAGATAATTATAATGTCTAGTTTCTTCGTGATGATATTTGATATGTTTTGATACGGTTGTATTACAAATGAGTTTGAAATCATATATTAATATTAGTTATTCATTGTTTTTTCTGTGATTATTTTGCATCTGTCATGTAATGATTAACATTTAAAGTACGTGGATGAAAGCACTTTATGTTGTAATGACCACTTGAATGCAGAAAAGAAAAATTGATAATTTCTTGGATTTTTTTTTTTATATTAGTAATGAATAAACAAGCTCTGTTGCACGTAAGATTATAAAACCAAGCTTACAATTGAAATTCCGGTATTTTTAATATATAAAAAAAAAGATGTGGTATGATTGTCAATGAGACAACTCTTCACAAAAGACAAAATGACTAAGAAACAGTTATAGGTCACCGTATGGCCTTCAACAGTGAGCAAAACCCATACTGCATAGTCAGCTATAAAAGACCACGAAGTGACAAATGTAAATCAATTCAAACGAGAAAACAAACGGCATAACTTATGTAAAATACATGAACGAAAAACAAACGACAATCACTGAATTACAGGCTCATGACTAAGGACATGCACATACATACAGAATGTATCGGGGTTAAACGTGTTAGCAGTATCCCAACCCTCCTCTTCTAAATAATTACTATTGTCTATTATATTTTTGCCTTTTAAGATATTAATATATATGCATAAGCATATTCTAAAACCAGAGCATTTATTTCCAAATATTTTTTACAACCTGAAATTTAACCAGGACTATTGCTACATCTACCAAACAAGATTAGTGAATACAATTTTGGCTCAGTTAAAAACAGCTTTAGCTTAATGCGCTATATACCAAGGTTTGGAATACATTAACAGCTATGTTTCTAAAATGATGACTAGCTCTGGTTAAGGTCCCGACGTACATTTCTATCAAAGTTTTGTTTTTGTCCAAAAGAATTTTTTTTAAAGGACATGCAAAAGAAATGTTGCTTTTTGAAGTTTTCAGGTAAAATCATATATGTTTTACATGCAACAACACAAGTAAAAAGTAAAAGCAAATATCCATGACTAGCAACAAACGAAAACAAGCAAGACGAAAATAGATTAAAAAATATATCAATTGGCTTAAACGTTTGTTTTTTAATATATGAAATTGTCTAAGAAAAAAATTCCTTTTAAAAACTGCTATATTTACCATCAGCTTAAAAGTTAATGATGTTATGTATCCTAACGTAAATGTCAACAGTTTATATTGAAACTATAATCATTAAAAAAAATGAGTGAAACGCATATAAAAAATAAACATGAATTTTTGGTCCTCAATGCTCTTCAACTTCGTAGTTTATTTGGTTTTAAAAAATATTTTGATTCGAGCGTCACTGATGAGTCAATTGTAGACGAAACGCGCGTCTGGGGCTTAAATAGAAAAAAATCAGTCCTGGTATCAATGATGAGTTTATTCATAGAAATATTGACACGATTCTAAGTCAGCGTTAATGTTGCTTTTTAAAGTTTTCAGATATAATGATATATGTTTTACATGCAAAACAACAAATGAAAAGTTATCCAAGAATAGCAACAAACGAAAACAAGCAACACGAAAATAGATTTAAAAAATGGACCAGCTGGCTTAAACGTTAGTTCTATAATATATAAAATTGTCCCGGAAAAATAAATCCTTTTAAAAACTGCTATATTTACCATCAACTTAAAAGTTAATGGTGTTATGTATCCTAACGTAAATGTCAACAGTTTATATTGAAACTATAATCATTAAAATATAAGTGAAACGCATTTGAAAAATAAACATGAATAAAGGGCACCTTGTTTGATGAATCTTAAAATCATAAGCGATATGAAACAGTTTTTTTCTTTTATCTGGTGGTGAAAAATAAACTATTATCATTATATCTATCATGTCATACTTAACTTATCTGAACGATTGACTAGCACTTCTGTGTTAGCTTGAATTATTGATATGTTCATAATCATATATCAACTGTTAACAAAACTCAAAATATTTGAAATACTAAGGCTTTCTTACCTCAGGAATAGATTACCTTCGCTGTATAGGCAAAAATTTTGAGAAAAGGGATAAGGGGTAAAATGATTATAGTTTAATACGCCAGACGCGATAAGGAACTGTATACCTCTTAGGCATGCCTATGTTTAGCCAATAAAGTATATTGTGGCGTTTTGGATGCCCAAATCTTTGTTTTGCTTTGTTTTGTTGTAATACTTTATTTTAATATAATGTGACCTGTAGTATTTCTTTGCTTTAATAGTTTTAACTCTCTCTTGGTTTCTACTTTTTCCTAGAAACTTAAAATCAATAACAGGTATTATCTTTTTAAGGAAAAAAACAAGATAAATGATTGGTAGTTTTGAGTTTTCATGTATAAAGTTACATTTCTAAATGCAACACCCCCGGCAACACCATAAGTAAAAGAGGAGACAAACACTAAACTAACAGGAAATTAGACACAAAAAGATTCAAATTTCCTTAACATCAGTACTTTTAAATATAGAATTGTACATAAAAGGCAACAACATATCATTTAAGAACTTCTATATTTACCGACAGCTTAAATGTTAATTATCTAATGCATCCTAACCTTAATGTGAACTATTTATATTTAATACTGAAACGATGAAAAGATAAGTGTAACGCAAATGAATAATAAACATTAATAGAGGGCATCATGTTATAACTATTAGCGGTAGGAAACTAACGCATTCTATTTTCTGTGCCGGTTATGAATTTTACTTTTCTGGAGGCAAAAAAAAAGATAATTATTAATAGTATTACTGTTAATTATAACTTTTTAGTCATACTAAACGTATCCAACATCAATAAGAAAAAAAATAACGTCCACCAAATGTTATTACGCATGTTTGAATTCAGTTACCTTGTCTTTGGTTATCAATGTCAGGTATTATGCACAGCCAGTTAGATCTGGTTCGGAGCGACTGATGCGTCCATATGCTTCTGATGCATAGAAAGTCACGTGAGCTTCGAACTTCACTTAGTGTTCATCGACGTTGTTTCATACTTCCACCTTCTCGTAATCAAGTATCCAAATTTGTTTCTAATTGTGGCATTGATTCTGATCAGCCAGTGCAAAAAGTTCCTTATCTCTGTAACTAATTTTCACAAGACTTGGAATCTTTAGCGGGTTGATGACTGGAGGCTCTGCTACAAATTATCTCCATATGTATTACGTTATAATCCTTAATACAACAGCAATACATTGACAAATTTAAGCAACTGAGCACAAACGAAAACCAAAACGAGGAGGGTGGGGGGGGGGGGGAATCAACAACAACAAAACACCAACAGTCATTTTATATAGAAATGTACTTAAAAGGTTATAAACCAAATACTGTTTCATTTATTGCAATTTTTACATACAGCTTTAAGGTTAATTAATTAAAGAGGGGTGAAAGATACCAGAAGGTCAGTCAAAGTCATAAATCGAAAATAAATTGACAACGCCATGGCTAAAAAATAAAAAGACAAACAGTCAAATAATAGTACAAAAAAACACAATATAGAAAACTGAAGACTAAGCAATACGAACACCACCAAATGCTCCGGAGGTAAAACAGATCCTGCTGCTCATGTTGCACCAGTCATGTTGCTCATGTTAATACAAACCCAGTAAATAGTATAATTCGATAGGTTACATTCGTGGAGAAAAAAGAAGTGGATTTTAGTTACGATTAATGGTTCCTAAAATAATGGTAAACAAGTTTTATGGATGAAATTATGATAATTATATAAGATTAACGCATTAAGAAATAAACATAAAGAGAGTTCGTCAGTAAGCTGAATCTTCTAATAATCTTAAAAGGCGCTAAGTTAAGAAGTTTTTGGATTTGGCTTTACTTTTTGGACCTTTTGGATTATAGCTCTTCATCTTTTATATAAGCTTTGGATTTCAAATATTTTGTCCACGAACATCACTGAAGAGACATGATGTATTGTCGAAATGCGCATCTGGTGCAAGAAAATTGATACCGTTAATGTTATTAAAACACCCAAAACTAATGCCTGAAAATGTTTTACCATTAGAGTAAAAGTATTAAATACATATTTGTATTGGCATTTAGAGCTCGTGCATTGGGATGTTGTCAAAATATTGTCATTTAAAATTCCAGTAAAACAATCAATAAAAAAAAGAGCATGGGATCGGTGTATAAATACAGAATAAGTGTCGAAAATATGGTTTTTTATTTAAATATCAACTTCTCGGTAGTTGGTTTAACCACTATTGCATTTCATATAAGATAAAATATAATAAAAAATTGGTTAATTATCCAAAACGTCAGAACTCTTAAAATAGAATTGTTTGTATAGGAAAAAGATAATCGTTTAAGAACTGCTATTTTTACAGACAGTTTAAGGTTGATTGATTATTGCTTTTTTTTTTATCGTTCTAATGGTAATTATCTTATGCATCCTAAAATAAACGTAAACATGTTAAATTGACTCTAATAACGATACAGAATTGAGTGTAACGCAATTTACAATTAACATGAAGAGATGACATCATGTCAGCTGAAAAATATAACCATAACAGTACTAGTACATGTTCTGATGAAATTTCAACTTTATTTTCTGGGGGCTAAAAGATCATAGAATTAAAATTTGTATGAGTACGACTAAAAGTATACGAATAGTGTATATGATTATCGCATGGTGTTCTCTTGGTCGGTTGTAGAATCAATGATTGTCGTCTGTAAAATGCTGTAAAAGATGATAAATGATTTGTAATAACATGTCATGTTTAGAGACGGCAACATTCCGTTAAAGAAACCTTGTAAACATATATAGTAGGGTCAAGCGCTTTATATCTTAATTCAACAGTTGTTTTTAAATTGTTATTTTACCATTGTCTGCTTTTTTTCCTTCTGTTTGACATAATAAGTAGTAGAACTTGCAATCATATTTGCAGTATACAAAACTCATCGTGTTACAAAAAATTTCTCCCATATAACTAAGTCCATCACATGTTGTAACGTATGCTAACATCACTAAATATGGCAAAGTTGATGTTTACTTACCTAATAATTGGTTGTCACTGTCAATTAATGAGGAAATCTAGTTGGATCATTATCAGAATGGCCGCTATTTTCATATGCTTACCTTACTTAAAATGTCATGAAACTGACGTTCTTTTTCCCTTCACACTTGTTCAAACACCGTTGTGGCCAAGTGATCTATGTAGTTCTACTACTGTAATAACTAGCCAATCAACACTGATGATGTGAATTCGAATCCTGCTCGTGCGGGTGCACTTGACACTTAATTGACTAGGATTGCTAATTTTCTTATCAAAGGTCCGGGTTTTTTTTTCGGCACTCCGGTTTCCTCGACCCCTTAAAAATGACCGCCAGAAAATAGCACAAATGTGGCACTTTCAAGTGGCGTTAATACACCCAAAAACAATCAATCAATCAATCTATCTATCTTTTATCTCTAAAAACCATCCTTAGCTTGTTGATCGAGAAAAAATATTCTTGATTTGGGACTTAATGTTTCTGTTCGGAAAATTCAAGTAAAAATCATTTTTTGAAGAACTTAGCAGGTTGTTTAAAAAAATCTCTGGTTCGATGATCGATAGCTTCATTTAACATTGATCGGGTGGCAAAAAATGTTGAATTTTTTATATATAGTCCCCCTTATTACACAATTGTTATTAATATTCTATCTCTAGTCTTTGAATGGGATAAATAATCTTCCCCTTGTACGCTAGTTGACCGTCCGTCTTTTTGTTTGAAAAAATATATCAGTCTCTGATCATTCAGTTACATAATTTTTAACTTACATTTTGGTCCGCAACTTGCAATTGGAAAGTTGTAACATGTGGGAATTTTCAGATAAGCAAAACACATTTTTCTGCTTTGACGATACTGTACATGTTGAGTGTAATTTATAAAATTAAATGTTTTTATCACACGTTTCTACTGAACAGAATGACTTCATATATAGTCAGAAGCCTGATGGTGATGATATTTTTCTTGTGTATGGATATAAGAGGATGTGGTATGAGACAACTCTCCATCAAAATCATAATTTGTAAAAGTAAATTATAGAGGGTGTATTTTTCTGATCTTTCGCATACTTATTTTTTATCTGTCGATATTTAGATTTAAATCAATATGTTGAATGAATCTAAAGCTTTAGGTTTACTCTTTAAAAACAAACCTCATTTAATGAGCGCGTCACTGATGAGTCTTATGTAGAAGAAACGCGCGTCTGGCGTACTAAATTATAATCCTGGTACCTTTGATAACTATTAATGCTGAAGCAGTGGATTTCGGGATGGGTTTGGTGGCAACTAGATAGTTTCTGTTTCAATATCTTAAACTCAATGTGTACTAACATTTAGAGTTGAAGCTAATGTGAACATCTAATATATTTTCCATCTATCTACGAAAAAGATAATTATAATGTCTAGTTTCTTCGTGATGATATTTGATATGTTTTGATACGGTTGTATTACAAATGATTTTGGAATTTATTTTAAGCCATATTGAGAAATCATATATTAATAGTAGTTATTCAATGTTTTTCTGTGATTATTTTGCATCTGTCAAGTAATGATTAACATTTAAAGTACGTAGATGAAAGCACTTTATGTTGTAATGACCACTTCAATGCAGTAAAGAAAAATTGATAATTTCTTGGAATTTTTTTTTTTTATATTAGTAATGAATAAACAAGCTCTGTTGCACGTAAGATTATAAAACCAAGATTACAATTGAAATTCCGGTATTTTTAATATATAAAAAAAAGATGTGGTATGATTTTCAATGAGACAACTCTCCACAAAAGACAAAATGACTAAGAAATTAACAGTTATAGGTCACCGTAGGGCCTTCAACAGTGAGCAAAACCCATACCGCATAGTCAGCTATAAAAGACCACGAAATGACAAATGTAAATCAATTCAAACGAGAAAACAAACGGCATAACTATGTAAAATACATGAACGAAAAACAAACGACAATCACTGAATTACAGGATCCTGACTAAGGACATGCACATACATACAGAATGTATCGGGTTAAACGTGCTAGCAGTATCCCAACCCTCCTCTTCTAAATAATTACTATTGTCTATCATATTTTTGCCTTTTAAGATATTATTATATATGCATATGCATATACTAAAACCAGAGCATTTATTTCCAAATATTTTTTACAACCTGAAATTTAACCAGGACTATTGCTACATCTACCAAACAAGATTATTGAATACAATTTTAGCTCAGTTAAAAACAGCTTTAGCTTAATGCGCTATATACCAAAGTTTTGAATACATTAACAGCTATGTTTCTAAAACGATGACTAGCTCTGGTTAAGGTCCCGACGTCCAATTCTATCAAAGTTTTGTTTTTGTCCAAAAGATTTTTTTTAAGGACATGCAAAAGACATGTTGCTTTTGAAGTTTTCAGGTATAATGATATATGTTTTTCATGCAACAACACAAGTAAAAAGTGAAAACAAATATCCATGACTAGCAACAAACGAAAACAAGCAAGACAAAATAGATCAAAAAATATATCAATTGGCTTAAACGTTAGTTTTTTAATATATGAAATTGTCTAAGAAAAATAAATCCTTTTAAAAACTGGTATATTTACCATCAGCTTAAAAGTTAATGGTGTTATGTATCCTAACGTAAATGTCAACAGTTTATATTGAAACTATAATCATTAAAAAATGAGTGAAACGCATATAAAAAATAAACATGAATTTTTGGTCCTCAATGCTCTTCAACTTCGTAGTTTATTTGGTTTTTAAAAATATTTTGATTCGAGCGTCACTGATGAGTCAATTGTAGAAACGCGCGTCTGGGGCTTAAATGGAAAAAAATCAGTCCTGGTATCTATGATGAGTTTATTCATAGAAATATTGACACGATTCTAAGTCAGAGTTAATGTTGCTTTTTAAAGTTTTCAGATATAATGATATATGTTTTACATGCAAAACAACAAATGAAAAGTTATCCAAGAATAGCAACAAACGAAAACAAGCAACACGAAAATAGATTTAAAAAATGGACCAGCTGGCTTAAACGTTAGTTCTATAATATATAAAATTGTCCCGGAAAAATAAATCCTTTTAAAAACTGCTATATTTACCATCAACTTAAAAGTTAATGGTGTTATGTATCCTAACGTAAATGTCAACAGTTTATATTGAAACTATAATCATTAAAAGATAAGTGAAACGCATTTGAAAAATAAACACGAATAAAGGGCACCTTGTTTGATGAATCTTAAAATCATAAGCGATATGAAACATTTTTTTTCTTTCATCTGGTGGTGAAAAATAAACTATTATCATTATATCTATCATGTCATACTTAACTTATCTGAACGATTGAATAGCACTTCTGTGTTAGCTTGAATTATTGATATGTTCATAATCATATATCAACTGTTAACAAAACTCTATTTTTTTGAAATACTAGGGCTTTCTTACCTCCGGAATAGATTACCTTAGCTGTATAGGCAAAACTTTTAGGAATTTTTGTTTTGGTCCTCAATGCTCTTCAACTTCGTAGTTTATTAGTTTTTTTTTCTTTTTTATTATTCGAGCGTCACTGATGAGTCTATTGTAGACGAAACGCGCGTCTGTCTTAAATAAAAAAAATCAGTCCTGGTATCTAGGATGGGAAATATGAATACAATTCTAAGTCAGAGTTAAAGTTAATATAACCATGTGTCTGGCAGGGCAAGGATTCGGTTCTTATACTCAAAAGATTTCAATCCTTAAATGGGTAGATTTTACATGTTACATTTTACATTCAGCTGTCATGCAAGTGAAAGGTTTAACTAGCTATAAAACCAGGTTCAATCCATGATTTTCTACATAAGAAAATGCCTGTACCAAGTTAGGAATGTGACAGTTGTTATTTATTCGTTTGATGTGTTTGAGCTTTTGATTTTACCATTTGATTAGGGCCTTTTCGTTTTTGAATTTTCATCAGAGTTCAGGTTTTTGTGACTTTAATTTTTATGGACTTCTTTCGGTCGGTAGATAAATAAACGTTATCTATATAGAAACGGAGTAAAAAGAGTTTTCCATATGTTAAAAATCATGTTCAGACAGTGCAAATCTGACCATTAAAGATACGCACAACGCAGTATAGTGTATGTTGTGATCTATATTCTTATTTAATATCTGCTGTAAAGAATCGTGTGGTATGTTAAGAAAATTCACATTGGTATAACTGAAAACAAATGGAATCTAACAATGTATTTTCATCCTCAATTCTATTATGTTATAACAGTTTATATACTCCACACTTTAAACACAAATGACTCGAATTAGATTTAAAGCCAAACCAATAAATTAATAAGACGAACAAAGGTGATGTCACATTTTCATAATATGAAACATTCAAACTTCTAATTATCATTTGTGCATCTATAATGTTTCTTAATAAAGAAAATCGAAATTCAGACCCAGTTTAGACAGCTACGTAGTAATCAGAGCAAGAATTCCAAAAATAAGATAAATCAGTTTAATTCAATGCTTTAATTACATTACTGATAGTCAATACTAATGTCAACATCTAATATAATTTTCGTTTGAACTCTACAAAAAGATAATTACAATGTCTGATTTTTTCAGTGTTTTGATATGTTTTCATACAATTGGATAATAAATGTGTTTTGAGTTTATCGAAGCTATATTGAGAAATAAGACATCGAAGGTAGTCGTGCAATGTTTTCCTGTGTTTATTTTGTATCTGTCATGTAATGATCAAGATTTTAAGTACGACTATGATAACACTTGATTATGTATTGACCACTTCAATGCAGTAAAGAAATATTGATGTTATAGTGGATTTTTTTATCGCTAATGAATAAATAAATTCTATTCTGTAAGAGAACGAATTTTCATGAAACGATTAAAAACCATGATTACAATGGGTATTTTGTGATTTGATGAATGATTACAATTATTTATTAGATTTGAGAGTTTTTATATATATTCATGAATATGTATATGTATATTATGAAACAAGAGCAACCTGAAATTTAACCAGGACTATTGCCACATAGACTACAGGGAAAACGGTAGTATTACATTTTCCCAGCATTAGGTTGGCCTTTTGTGTACCCAAGGCAGGTTAGGGAAGTCAAATTAGGAGCGCTGTGATTGGATGTAAGGGTACAATATATTTTTTTAATTATCTATGAATAACTGCAGTGTGTAAATTTACAATATAAATTTTAAAACCTATTGAAATATTTTCTAGAGAATTATTCGAAAAGGCTTCCAAAAATTGGATAACATAAACAAGCTCCGTTGGAAATTGGTCATGATACTATTTGGCTTTAATTTTTAAAATAGAATAATAAAGTACTAACACCACACATAACTGTTTTATCCAGGTTTTTATTATAAAAAGTAGTAAATTTAGGAACTGTTAGTATTGTCGCCTATGGCAGAATAAATAGTACCGTTTTCACTACATGATCTACAAACAAGGAAATTCCGGTTGTTTTCTCCTCTTTGGTCGGGTTGTTGTCTCTTTGACACATTCCCCATTTTCATTCTCAATTTTACGATCTACAAAACATAATAATTGTGTACAATTTTAGCTCAGACAAAAAAGGCTTTAGATTTATGCGCTAAAGACCAATGTTTCGAAAACACGTAAAGCTATAATTGTAAAACAAAAGGGCTAACTCTAGTAGAGGTTTCTTATTTCATGTACTCCTCTACCACAGTTGTTTTTTGACCAATAGGTTTGTTTTAAAAGTAAACTAAGAGACCTTTTTTCTAGTTTTTAGTTTTCATATAGAAAGAAATATGTATTGCATGCAACAATAAGAAAAAGTAAAAGATATCCAACACCAGCAATAAACTAAAACAAACAGACAAGAAATAGATAAACCAAAATGAATACTTGTCTTAAACGTCAGTTCTGATATTTATAAAACTGTATGTTCAAGGCAAAAAAAAGATCCTTTCGAAAACTGCTATTTACAAACAGCTTAAAGGTTAATTATATAATGTATCCTAAACTAAAATTTATTTTGAATATTATAACCAAAAAGATAAGAGAAACGCATTTTGAAAATAAGCACAAAGAAAGAATAGCCTGTTAGCTGAATCTAAAAATCATAAGCGACATAAAACAATGTGTTTATTTCTTATTTAGTGGCCTTGATGACAGTTATATTTTCCAGGGAGCAAATAAAATTAGTAATAGTTATCAAAGGTACCAGGATTATAATTTAGTACGCCACACGCGCGTTTCTTCTTCATAAGACTCATCAGTGACGCTTATATCAAAATATTTATAAAGCCAAACAAGTACAAAGTTGAAGAGCATTGAGGATCCAAAATTCAAAAACGTTGTGCCAAATACGGCTAAAGTAATCTATGCCTGGGATAAGAAAATCCTTAGTTTTTAAAAAAAATCAAAGTTTTGTAACAGGAAATTTATTAAAATGACCACATTATTGATATTCATGTCAACACCGAAGTGTTGACTCCTGGGCTGGTGATACCCTTGGGGATGAAACGTCTCCCAGCAGTGGCATCCTATAATGTCATACTAAGCGTATTCGAAAGTTTGACTGGTTTATAGAAATATGATTACCTGGACCTTTTCCGGTCGGTTGTAGAATGAAAACTGTTCTTTTACTAGGCTATATGAATACGAAGTCAAAGGGATGATATAATATTTTATAAACCCCTTCAGAAGTTGGATATTGTGATATAAGTTCTAATCTTATTTCAACTGTTTGACGCAATATGTCGTCACTCTTGCAGTAAAGAATACTGCGAAATATTAAAAAAAAATCATTGTGGCATAGTTCAATAAAAGCGGGAGGTTCCGCATGCCACAAATCCAGGTTCAGCCCACCATTTTCTTCTTAAAATGTCCTGTACCAAGTCAGGAAAATTGCCATTGTTATATTATAGTTCGTTTCTGTGTGTGTTACATTTTAGTGCTGTGTTTCTGTTGTGGCGTTGTTCTCCTCTTATCTTTGATGCGTTTCCCTCAGTTTTAGTTTGTTACCCGGATTGGTTTTTTTCTCAATCGATTTATGAGTTTCGAACAGCGGTATACTACTGTTGCCTTTATTCAATAAAAATAGAAATTCACAATGTATTTTGAGTCCCAACATTATTCGGTAATAAAAATTACATCAACACGAATACTTCGATCCGGTTTCCGTCTCTTATACTTTAAACTTAAATGATATGAACTTTGTTCAATGCCAAACCAATACAATGGCTCGACGAAAAAAGGGATTCCCCATTTCCATATGATTTTTTATTATCTGTTTTTTATCTGTATTGTTTCTGAAGAAAATCTATATCAAGATCCAGCTTAAACAGCTACGAAGCAATCAGAGCAAGACTACGAAAAACAAAATAAGTCTGTTTAATTAAATGCTTTAGTTACATTACAGATAGTCAACACTTTTGTCAACATGTAATATAATTTTCCTTTTATCTTTACAAAGAGATAATTATAATGTTTTCGTGATGATATTTGATATATTTTGATCTGATTGGATAACGAATGTGTTTGTCAAACTTGTTAAGACCATATTAGAAATGATACATTTATAGATGATGTACAATATTTTCCTGTGTTTATTTAGTCTCTTGTTATGTAATGATTACATTCAAAGTACGAAAAGAGGGACGAAAGATACCAGAGTAACAGTCAAACTCATAAATCTAAAATAAACTGACAACGCCATGGCTAAAAATGAAAAGGACACAGCCAAACAATAGTACACATGACACAACATAGAAAACTAAAGAATAAACAACACGAACCCCACCAAAAACTAGGGGTGATCTCAGGTGCTCCGGAAGGGTAAGCAGATTCTGTTCAACATGTGGCACCCGTCGTGTTGCTTATGAGATAACAAATCCGGTAAATAGTCTAATTCGGTAGGTCACATTTATGAAAGGGAAGGGGATTGTAGTTACGACGTAAGGAACATATCCGATATCATTTGTGAAACGATTATTCCATAACGGTCAACCAACTCGGGATGGCGTCCGTAAAATTTACGAAGAGATGATTTCAACTTCACCATTTGGAACTCTTGATTTAATAGCTTCCTTGTGAGCAACAACCCTCTATCAAGTAAATCATGATAGGAAATGCAAGCACGAGAATATCGAAGTAATTGGGAGATATATACACCGTATGCAGGTGCTGCTGGAATGTTACTACTTAGAAATGGAAAGTTCACAATTGGAAAGCTGAAATCATCTCTTTGGTCGTAAAGTTTTGTTTTCAATCGACCCTCATTGTCAATTTCTAGATGTAAGTCAAGATATGAGGCCGACTTAACTATATCTGTTGTATCCTTTATCTCTAGTTCAATGGGATAGATGCGATCGACATAGTCACCAAATTTTGAATTGTTTAGTGAAAGAACATCATCTATATAGCGGAGAGTAGAGTTAAAGGATATTGCTAACTTCTTATCTTTCTTCCTAAGAAGTTCCTGTATGAAGTCAGCCTCATAAAAATAAAGAAACAAGTCGGCAAGAAGAGGGACAGAATTCGTTTCCATTGGAATGCCGATAGTGTGTTGAAAAACACGTCCTCTGAACGTAACAAATAATATGTTGTCAATCAAGAAATCAAGCATCTTAATAATGTCAGTTTCAGAGAATTTTTTGTTTGAATCAGAGTGATCCTTTAGAAAGTAGAATGTATCCCTTCCTAAGACAAGATACTTGTATCTTCGTTGGCCATTCTTTTTATGAATCAAAGCAATACCAACTCTTTCAATTTGACTTTTAGTTTCAAATGTGGAATACTTGTATAAAGTGTAGAAATGTCAAATGTTTTAATACTGTTACAAGATGAAAGAAAGTTGGATTGTATGTACTCTAAAAGATCTTTGGAATTTTTAAGTATCCACATCTGATTCACGCCACCTCAAGAATAGGCAGTTTCACAATAACCTTGAAGCCCGTCTTTGATTGCTGATAACATAGATGTTAATAATTTAGAAAGAGGTTTCGTGGGGCACTTGGAAGACCCAGCAAAATACCGTTGTTTGTAGGACATTTATGCTGTTTACGTATCCAATACAGTAATGGAAGATCCAGTTCATCATCTTTGGTTGAAATTCCAAAGGAACATAGAACAGACCTATGATTATCCAGGATTTCCTCTTTGATAAATGTCGTAAGGGTATATGTTGGGTTTCCAAGTGAATTACCAATACCTAATTCGTTTATCAAGCAGTTAATGTAATGAGTTTTACACACAAAAACGATTTTGTTTGGGGCTTTATCTGTGGGGACAACAACATATTTGTCATGAAGTTTTTTGCAACATTAGGGTCTTTAAAGATTGACGTAGCATGGGCATTGATAGACCCATTCAGTTTCTTAACTCTAATTTGCATCAACGACATCACTGCCTAAATCCATTCGGAAAGAGTGTCTACGTCTTCCTTCTCACGCTTAGCCCATTGCCTGGTATAATCATCTACTGAATCCATCAAAATTTTAAAGTTGTATTTCCAATTGATGGATTTCTGCTCACT
This sequence comes from Mytilus edulis, assembly GCA_019925275.1. Classification (NCBI taxonomy): domain Eukaryota; kingdom Metazoa; phylum Mollusca; class Bivalvia; order Mytilida; family Mytilidae; genus Mytilus; species Mytilus edulis. The sequence goes on along the minus strand of CM034349.1, from coordinate 19,758,426 downwards.
ATCTTTTGGACCTTTCGATAACACATTTCGCAGGGAAGTGTTATTAACAATGTTGAGGTCACCGGTAGTAACGTGGCCAGCCGGTTTATATGTGAATTGGGAACTAGCACAAGTGCAATCAGGAGGTTTAGACTTGAAGTCGTCAATACTGAGATCCTGCAAAACGTGTTTGTAATTAAAAATTTTAGTTGCAATAGGTTTGGCATAGGTATAAAAAATGATTGGTACAGACTGGTCTTTGAAATAAGGAGATACTTTCGATTGAACTAATTTATGATGAAGGATATTGCATAAGTTGGCGCCATCGAGACCTTTGTTGGCAAAGGAAAGATTAAGGATAGATCTTTTCTCTTTTTTTTTTTTATCTTTTCCAGTTTGGACTGGCTTGAAAAAATGACAGCACTTAATGGCTATTGACCCCTTGAATGCAGAGAAGCAATTTTTGCAGTTATGTTTTACTGATTTTTTTTTATTGTAATGAATAAATACTGTTCTAAAATTTAATAAGTTTTCATATAACGATTGCAAATACTTAGATAAAAATGGAAATTCAAGCATTAGTCTTTTTCCTTTATAATAATTACAATGATTTATTAGGTTTTTTGTTTGTTTTGTTGTTCATATATTCAAACTTGTTAATATGTAAATTGTTAAAGCGATCATAAATTTCCTTACACTATACCCGCCTGACTTTGAACTCTGCACATTCGCTCTGTAAGGCACAAGTCTACTAATGAAGATGATAAGACACAACTCTAGCTTAACTGAAATAGTCATAAACTGGTATGACCAAAGTACAATAACAGCTCAGTTAGCAGGCTAGTATGTCCTTTGTTTAAGTCTGGTACTATTCTCCTCTTTAAATACCACCCTTAATTATATTAACTAGTCATTAAAATTGGGGAAAACTGCTTATGCAATATCAATGAAGCTCAAACAAGTAAATTTGTATAATTACAGAACAAAGCAAACACGCGTCTTAAAATTGTAAATGAAAATAATGCAATAAAGCTTAATCCGAAACTTCAAAACAGATTAATTTGAATACAGGCAGTTGATCATTTCAGATATAGGCCCAGGAATGCATCTAATTGGTAGTACCCATCGGGAGCACCTGAGATAACCACTAGTTGTTGCGAGGTACAAATTACTCAGTCTTCAATCTACAAAGTACAGAAGATTAAAGACTGAGTAACCTGTACTGTTGTTGTTTTTTGGGGGGTAATTTTTTCGTATTTTGCCATGGCATTTTGTGTTTGTTTTTTTACTCATGATTTGAATATCGCTATGGTATGTTTAGCTCTCTTTTCTCTCTACCGTTTTCTGTCACAATTTGCTGAAGTACTACTGAATATAACGACTTAAACAGTCAACAGTTTAACAATGATTATTTGTAACGTGAGGGTTCATTTAAAATTACATGGTATACCTTTACCAGAAAAGACAGGGATGAAGTTTGGATGATGTTTTTTTTTAATTATACTGTGGAACCGCTTTACTTACATCAATGCGGTGTGCGAAACCCTTTACAACCGATCCTCATTTAATGTTGATAAGGTGTTATACTTTTTGTGCTGACATGAATTATCATTGATATGGTTATATTAATAAATTAACTGTTTACCAAATTTAGAATTTTTGAAATACTAAGGCTTTTCTACCTCAGGCATAGAATACCTTAGCTGGATTTGGCAAAACTTTTAGGAATTTTTGTCCTCAATGCTCTTCAACTTCGTATTTTATTTTGCCTTTTTAACTTTTTTGGATTCGAGCGTCACTGATGAGTCTTTTGTAGACGAAACGCGCGTCTGGCGTATATACAAAATTTAGTCCTGGTATCTATGATGAGTTTATTTACAACCACTGGGTCGATGCCACTGCTGGTGGTGATTTATTTTCCCGAGGGTATCACCAGCCCAGTAATCAGCACTTTTTGCGCGGACATAAATTGTCATTGATATGGTTATATTTATAAATCAACTCTTTACCAAATTTGGAATTTTTGAAATACTAAGGCTTTTCTACCTCAGGCATATAATACCTTAGCTGGATTTGGCAAAATTTTAGGAATTTTGGTCCTCAATGCTCTTCAACTTCGTACTTTATTTTGCCTCTTTAACTTTTTTGATTCGAGCGTCACTGATGAGTCTTTTGTAGACAAAACGCGCGTCTGGCGTATATACAAAATTTAGCCCTGGTATCTATGATGAGTTTAAATATATGATGACATTTGCTGAACGGGTATTCATCTCTGTTTAGAAAACGTGGTTTTGAAAGATACCATTCAAACTCATATGACGAAATAGATATAACCTCAATTTCCGAATATCTTTTCAGCCCCAATTTTATTAATTAATATCAGTTATATAAACCGTAATGTGATGTATTAATACAAAAATATTTCTATACTTTGGCTTCGAGATCAATTTATAAAAGCTTAATAGTAATCAGAAAAATAATTCCAGATAACTTAATCAGTTTAAGTAAACGTGTTTCTGACACTAATGAGAAATGACGTTAATGTTAACAAGTTTTTGTTTATAATATTTTCGGTACAAAAAGATTAATATATTGTCTGATTTCTTCATGAAGATATTTAATAGCTTTTGATTTGATCTGACTGTAAATGTGTTTCTCTAATCTGAAAATACACAGTTTAAAATGGAAATTCCAACATGGGTCTTTTTTCCTGAATTTTTACAAAGATTCACTAGTTTTTTGTTGTTGATATTTATCTATTTAAAAATACGGATGTTTAGGGATGACACAGAGCAAACAAATCCTAACACTTTATAAGCCTGAAATTAATCTTTTGGCTTAGTGATAATTGAGTTAAACTTATGTGCAGTTGAAAAAAAAAGAAGCTAAAAATACTAAAGGCTCACTTTTCGAGTGACTTACAGCTCAGATTGTAAAACGAAAGCTTACTCTGGAGGGATCCAGAATTCGTAGATCGAAGTATATTATCCAAAAGTTCCCTCGTGCGATCTCATAGTTGTATAGTTAAACTGTAGCTTAAAAGGAAAACCATTTTCATCTTTTACATCTGGTACTCTCCTTCTTCATTAACATAGCCATTAATTCAATTGACTAGTGGTTTCAAATCTTAGAAAAGAGATAATGTGATGTTAGATATGTTCAAACAAGATCATTTCAATGCACACACTGCAAAGCTGCTGCAAAATTAAAAAAGAGTACAACTTTTAAATAAAATTCGTTTGTGGACATTTGTAATGGCGTTTGGTTTTTTTTTTTTTAGCCTTCCATGATATTTATCAAAATCTACCAACATTTTATTCTGACTTCAGATTAAACTAGTCCTGTAAATTCATTAGGATTACCGCTTATAACATATAAATGAAAGATCAGATGTTTGTTAAACAACGAGACAGCAACCGAAATTTAACAAATTACTATATCTTGAGGGCAATATTGTAGAGACCAAATAGTATGGTCTTTTAAACAAAATTGAAATGTCTTTTATTCTCTTTTGCAATTGATCTACATCAAAAAAAAGAAATCACGACGATTCCCACTAGTGGATTCAGAACAACTTACCTTTATATTCGTATTACCGCATGTTTAGTTTTATGTGTACACTGTGTTAAATGTTGTTTATATTTGTCCTATCGTTTGAACATAATGTGACATGTCTTTCTTTCATAAGTTGATTGATATCTACTTTAAGAAATTCTCAACTACAGTTTCGATATTTAAAAAAAACAGAAACATATCAACTAGTTTTGCGTGTTTGTGTTTTAATGATTCATTTTTTTAACTGCAACATCATAAAAAGAAAAGAAAAAAATACCCAACACAAAAAACAAATGAAATTAAAATAAAGAAATAATTCTAAAATCAGAAAAGAATAAATTGTCATTTACTTCGTTACTTTTTTATGTTACGTGTAAAGAAAACCAATCGTTTAAGAACTGCTACTTTGAATGACGCGGATAAAAGGTTAATTATCGTTAACATACTAAAAATAAACGTAAACAGTTTATATTTAATATAGTAACGATAACGAGATAATTCTAACGCATCTAAGGTAATATAGTTTAAGAGCAGACATCATGTGAACTAATTTTCATTACCATTATCAATCATAGACTATCATGTTTTATTTACTAAACTAGATTTAATTTCAAGCCTTCTATGGGCGACAACGAGCACATTTAATAAAATCTGAATGTAAGGTAGCAGTACAATAAATCTTTAGAATTTCATGGATGTATGATTTTATTTTCTTGAAAATTCATTCAAGCTTGTATACAAATAAAATGTATGGTTTCAAGTTACTATAAGATGTGTGTGTGCTTATGTGAATATATAGAAAACCTTTAAATTTGGGTGTCTGTCCAGCATGGAGATTTAAAATGCATAAATGCATTGAAAATATGGCAAAAAATGGAATGCTATGATACAAATCTAATCCTCACCTGCAGAATCCTGCTAATAGCAGACAAAAATTTTAGACAACATTCAAGAGAAAAATGATATTCAGTGTATTAGAACCTTGTCCGAACCTATCGTTACCATCAAAATCTCAAGATATTTTTGTTTACATAATACATAATTCTTCCCCACTTTGATTGAATGCCGTCAAGTGAGGAGACCACAAATTTGACTTCTGATTTGACCCATATGTGAAGGAAATCCCCAACCTGTGTATGCAAATACTTACTTGTGTAGTCTGGTAGTATTATAGCCTAGAATTTCGATTCATTAATTTTTTCATTCAACATGATGCAATTATATACATCAATGCTTAACTATAACAAAATTTCTGCGTGGCACATATGTTCTGGTACACCAAAACTGGTACCTGCCACCTAGGCGCTGCTAGAATACTGCTTTATAAAAATGAAAATTTCCTATCATTTCTTCCTAAAAACCCATTTCTCATTCGACATCATAAGCAGCTGATAGATAAAAGTCAAGATACGCTGGATCTGTTGTATCCATTATTTCAAGTGTGATATGAAAGATCCGAGACCATAAGAGTGTAAAGTCAGAAACATCAAAAATCGATAAAGAGCACGAACACCGATACCGTCTCGACTGCTTAAACTATTTATGATCAATTTCAAGTTGGACTACTATGAATAAAACTGATCAATTTGTGAAATAAGAGACAATATACTAAATCCCATATACAGTCAAACCTGTATTTATAGATAAAGGCAACAGTAGTATACTGCTGTTCCAAACTCATAAATCGATAGAGAAAAACAAATCCGAGTTACAAACTAAAACTAGGGAAAACGCATTAAATATACCCACGACCCAACATTAAAATGTAACACACACAGAAACGAACTAAGCATTAGACAAAATCCGATGAGAATAACAAATAAAACATCAAAACTAAAAACATGAATTTGGGATTAAAAAGTACCGTGAAACGTCTTATAGTAAAGTAAATTCACACTTATATATAAGAGAAAACAAACGACACAACAGAAACATAACGTTAAAATGTAACACACATTCAGAAACGAACTATAAAATGACAATGGCCATATTCCTGACTTGGTACATGACATTTTTTAAAAGAAAAAAAGTGGTCTCTTAAGACAGGTGTTTTTTTAATACAGTTTGAATTTATATGAAATCTACTACCGAGGGATCTAATATTGATGGTCTTCTAACACAGGTTTTTTGTTTAATACAGGTGGTCTCTTAAGCAGAATGACTGTACTTAGTTTCACTTAAACCCGGACCGATTCAACCGAGATAAAAACTACTTTCACAACCTGATAATACATTAACCATTTATTTGATAATCAGTAATTAGAAAAATGTATCACGATCTTCTAAAGTACATAGTAATCTCATAAGGATAATATTAAGCGACACGTCATTGTTAATCCATGTGGAATTTCCTATTTTCTGATTCAACGATGACAATTAGCCTATTACATTCAAATGAAGAAAATCAATTAAAATATTTTGTTATTTGTTCTTAAAAAAAGTAATGCCTCGGAAAGACATGTTGATTAGGAAAAAAGACAAATTGTTTTAAAATGTCAAGATAGAATGCATTGATTAATGTTTTGAGAAACGGATAAAATTCAAATGAGATAATAAAAATATTGCTTGTCTAGAAAAATACCTCAGTCGGAATTATCGCTGCTTAATTCTTCTGTCTTTCAAGTAAACTTTCAGAAAAATAAAATGAAGTTGCAATTCCCTTGTTGTAGTATGCGGTTGCGTGTCATATCCATGATTTTTTTGCAACCATTTTTAATATTGAAAAATAAATTTGTTTAAGGCAGTCACTTTGATTACATATTACAAAAATCAGCTGAAAAACTGGGTGATATAATTGTCTTCCAAGACAATAATTCGACCTCAGATGGGTCCATGCGCATACAATCTTTAATTATTTGCAGGCAGGTAAGTCATCAAAAGGAAAATAATTTTAAAGGTGAAAAAAGGGATTCATAATAGATCCTAATTTCGTTTACTGGTTCAGCGCGTAAAAATGTGGCAAGATACCAACGGGACATTCAAAACGCAAAAGTCCTTGACAAAATGACAACGAAATGGCCAAAGAAACGAACACGACAAAAAAACTAAGAATTCTACAAAATACAACGTAGAATACTTTAGACCAACACGACCCAATAAAAAACGAACGGTTATATCTGCTGATGCTGAAGGGTAAACAGACCCTGCTTCACTGGGGGCACACTACAAGTTGCTTATTTTTAAATTCGCCGATATTAATCACGATTTTTTTAATTGTTTTTTTTTCTTTCCGAATGTTGTAAGTCTAGTGAATATCGTAATGAGTTCTAAATTCAATTCAAAGTAAAAAAATCTTATCTATAATCTTTTTCTTGGTTTTACAATACCATGTTTTAAATTAGTAGCTCCACCCTTAACTTATGTAAATTCCTTGCCTCTGTCATTTCGAAACTTGCACCTATTATGTAAAAACCATCTGCCATTCGAATGAATTGATCATATAAATATGGTATTGCACCACCTCTATTGAATGTAACTAATGCATTTGAATACGTCTACGCAATTAGTAACGGAAGTTTTAGTTTATGCTTTCAAAAATGCAAACAACTAGAGTAGTTGACGAATCCTAAAATTATTTAATAAATGTATTCAAAAATGGAATTAAATGTTTTACATTTTGGATGTAAGTGTGCATTTGTATGTTCTTATTGTACAAGTGGGTTCAGTGACATGTAAGGTGTTTGTCTTCAGTGTTAGATGTTCTCCGGTTAATCGAAAATTTCATATTAGGTATTGGACCAGCAAAAAACTGCATATATGCCTTCGTTTAGACCAGTATTCATTCTTCTTCTTATCAAAATGCACATTGTATATAGTCTGCATGTGCTTTCAAATGTCTTTAAAAAAAACTTCAAATCGTATGTTTATGTAAATGCTTTAAATACATTATTTAGAGCTGGTGCTAATTTTAACAACTTATATATCTAATATGTATTTCTTCTTATTTTCATAAAAAGATAATAAAACAGCTGATTAGTTCGTGATGATATTTGATATGATTTTGATACTAATGGATTACAAATGTACTTTGATTTATATAAACCTATAATGAAAAATTATGTATGTAGGACTCGGAGGTGCGATGGGGACGCTGAAGTGAAATGGTCACGCTGAAGTACGATGGTCCACGCCGAAGTGCGATGGTCCTTTCGCTGAAGTGCGTTGGTTTAGTAAGAAGTTTGAATATTGTGACGTTTTCAAAAATAGCGTCACTAAAATACAAAATCACATACGCTGGCAGAAGGAAGGGTTTTGTAGATGAAGGTTTCATGCTAACAAAGAAAAGGAAGGGGAAAATAAAGTCACGAATGATGGAAGTCACGGACAGTTTTGAGTAGTGAAGGTGGAGTTTATAAAAATATTTTAAACTATGCCAGGCGGCATGTCATGGGGAACAAAGCAGATGAATGATGAACTTGGTTTGCAGATGAGCTAACCAGTGTTTGGAAGTATGCTGCGAACATTTTACGACAAATAAAATTCTTGATCTAAATATTAATTTTGACTTCTCTTCAAGTATTCTTCACACGATTTTGTGTGGACACTTTAATAATGAAATTACTTACTAGTATTATCAATGTGTTTGCAATATAAAGTTGATATAATGTCATTTTAGTCCCAAAATAAATCCTGATTTGTAACAAGACCGTCACTCTATCCTTATTTTATTGTGGTTACAGAATTAATTGTCTACAAAATGTTAGGCCGAAATTAACATGACTACGTGTATTTCCAAATTTATTTTATCCTCTTCATTGGTTTATCAGCAAATGTCAAAGTTTTTGGTTGAAAACGTGTTAAGTGCTTTTATATAGACTTGCATGCTGAATATATTTTTCATCCTTAAACACCATATTTTCTGATTCAATACTAATGCGTACTAATCGGAGAATTGACAATTTCAAAATAAGATTAAACAAATCAAGATTTTAAAGGCTTTGGTTTGGACTGAACAGAAAATAGGAGCTTCTTTGGAAAAATTTTATTCGTGTTTTTTTTTAATTTTAACATCTCATGCATGAACATTTTTTTTTATTCAACGTCTCAGTCAGAACATTGCACCTCAGCGTAACCACCATCGCACTTCAGCGAAGTTATCAACAAGTTAACATCACTATTTCACCATCGCACTACAGCGTGTTAACCAAAGCACTTCAGCGTAGACCATCGTACTTCAGCGTGACCATCGCGGTTTGGAGTACCATCGTGGTTCCGAGTCCTACATATATATATCTAATATGAATATATATTTCTCTGCTTTCACTGAGTCTTAATTAGTTAAATGATCAACCTTAAAGAGGGTCGTAAAATGCCACAAGGACTTTCAAACTTATAAATCGAAACATAACCTTGAAACTAATGAATTAGCAACACGAACCCTACCAAAACCTGGGGTGATTTCAGGTGGTCGGAAGGGTAGGATTTACCCGTCATGTTTCTCATGTTAAAACAAATGCGGTAAGTATTCTAGTTAAAAGGTCAATGATGATAACACTTGTCAATGTATTGACCACTTGAAGAGAGTAAAGCAACACTTATAATTATGTTTTTATGGTATCTTTATTTTAAGTTAATTTAAATACGCATGTTCTATGAATTAATTTGTTTTCTTTAACGCTACTTACAATAAAAAGATATATTTTTCTTATAATGATACTGATGCGAACATGGATGATAATATATGTTTTTTATGGCATTGAAATGCAGCCTTATTAGAAAAACAAAATGATTATAATTTGCTTCTTGAATTAATTTATTTCAAACGTCCAACTACAAGTTAAAACAAATCTATTCATAGGAGTACTTTGTAGGTTTCAAAGTCAGTGGTCGGTTTTTGTTTGTAACCGGATTTGTTTTCTTTCACTCGATTTATGACTTTCGAATAGCGGTATAATACTGTTGCCTTTATTCGGTACATTTGGATATTTTGGCAACATACGCCGATTTCGTACTTTGTTTTACCTTAAAGCTTGTGTTAAAACTTGACCGCAAATGATGCATACTTAAATTCATCGCCGTTTTTATGTGATGGGTCAAAAAGAGGTTCTTTTGTATTAATGGTATATCAGAACTATTTTTGAATGATATTTGTATCATTTTGGTCTACTTCTAATAATAATTTTACCATTTTTAAATAGTTATCAAAGGTACCAGCTTTATAATTTGTCGTATAATCTACACAAGACTCATCAGTAACGCGCAGTTCGAAATCGTTGAAAAAGCCAAACAAGTTTACCCACAATTCTGAAAAGTTGTGCCAAATATGGCCAAGGTAATCTATGCCTGAGATTAAAAATACTTAGTATTTCGAATAATTCATAATTTTGCAAACAGTATTTATGAATATGACCATCTAATTGATATCCATGTGAACATCAAAGTGCTGACTACTGGGCTGGTGGAACTTACTATTTTCAAGACAAGAACTAATACTTGAATCTATGCCATCAGAAAATAAGAACAATTCTTGACAATAAATGTAACCTATGTACATATACAGATGGGACAATTCTGTCTCTATTGTTATCAAGCTAATTAAAATTTTACCAGAAATTACCTCTCCATATTAGAAATAAAGCAGTTTTACATGAAATCGTCTGTGAAAACACTTACTGCATTTCACTTTAGAAGAAAAGGGGAATACATATATTGACTGATCATCATGAAAAAGAAGCTATGCATTTTGGAGATGAATCATGGCAATTAGAGCTTCTTATAAATAAATTGTTATCACCATTGCTTATTGGAAAAAGTAAAACAACAATACCGGACTCAAATTCAAAACATAGAGTCCCTAATCAAATAGAATAATCAAAAGCACAAACACATCAAATGAATGGATAGCAACTGTCATATTCCTGACTTTGTTCATGCATTTTCTAATGTAGCAAAGGGTGAATTAAAAGTCATTAGTTGAAAAGATAATGTTTCATCTACTTTTATCATAAATTTAATAAAATCTCATTGTTAAAGGCCGTTCGGTTGCCTATAATTACTAAAATCCACTTCATTCCAACTTTGGTGTATTTCACTTGCAATCATATCACATTTTCCTTTTCTTTATATTAATGCCTTTATTCTTATTCAAATTAATTTCTTATTGGTTATTTTGTCATTTTTTTTTATATATTCCATAAATCCCATTAATCGTTATTTCCGAATAGACCAGATCACGTTTTATAGATAGAAGATTCATTACGAAGGTAAATCCAGAAAAGTGCTCTACACGCACGAATAAATAAAAAGTTCTTTTTATGGACTTTTAATGTTTTAATGTTTAGCAATAAACATAGTCACATACAAAAAACCTTTCCAACTGAATGTATTTTCAAGATCTAAAGTGATAATTCTGTCATCCATAGAAATTTTAAATCATTTTCATGAATAGGATAATAATATGCCTTTAAATCGGATATTAAGATGCTTTTTGCTTTTCGAGCGAATCATTAGACTTAAATACAGCAATATATGAAGGGTGTCAAACTTATTACATATGTATGTTCCAGACCGTATGATTATTTGGACCGTACGCGTATGATCTGGATCGTATGCGTACTTTTTCCAAATACTCATACGGTCGGACTTATATTAAGAATGTGGTCAAGCTTATTAGATACAAATGCATATAACAGATCAACCAACATAACTTAACTCTCAAATTAATAAAAAAAAAAAAAAGTTCAATTGTAATTGTAATAAAAACTTTATATTCTAACTATTAAAAAAAATTAAATCTGTTTATCTCTTGCGTTAAGCATGTCGATCAATAATACATTATTTGAATTATGATCACTGAAATTGAAGATATCGGAAGTAAACATAATGTAGGGGGACAATTGTTTTAGAATACTTAGTAACTTTACAAAAAACCATAGGCAAAGGAACATGCATGAACTGTTTTACTGTTATTACTGCAAACATGTAAATGTAAAAAATATTACTTAACTTGTGGTAGCAAGTGTCAAATTGGGCGAGAGTACCAATATAGGATTCAAATATACAATGAAACAAATATTTAATTTCAATTGTTCGTTTGTTCATTTTATCCATCTAATTGTAATAATAACAATTTGTAGAACTAAAAATAAAGATTGTGATAAACGTTTGTTTAAATTTAACCCATATTATCCAATAACATGTATTGTCAGCTCGTACTGGACCGTACGCGTATACTCATATGGTCCGACCGTACGCGTCCTTGTTTTTCTAAATAGACTAATGACAACAGTTTTTATTATTTGGAGGAATTATAACAAAGAATGGCGTTTATACTTTTACTAAATTAGAGAATGACAAAAAGATGGGAAAAAAAGTGGGGAAACAACAAAATGATGTCGATGCAGTTTTTATCAATTGGAAGAATGACAAAAAATGTGGATGTGGTTCTTATGGTGTGGGGAATGCAAATAAATGTCAATAAATATTCCATAAAATGGTGAAAGACCATAAACTTTATTGCAGTTTTTCGTGCGATTTTCAATGACCACCTGACCGATATGTATTTTGGGAGAAAAAGTTATATGGTTCACTCTAACGTCTAAGAACACAGAAACCGAAAGTGTTAATCATCAATAAAACTGATCTGCTTGTGAAATACGAGAGAATGATTTGATCGAATGTAATTACACTCGAACGATTCACAAAATCACTAGCAGAAACTATACCTTATTTGATAATTAGTAATAAAAAAAATATATCACGATCTGCGAAATCAATTAGAAATTTTAATAAAATAATATAAAGGGACTCGTCATTGTGTCCGTATGTAATTTCCAATTTGCTATATAAAAATCCAATGAAAAAAAATGAATTAATTTTTTTTATTACTTGTCGTAAAAATAGGAGTGCATGTTAATTATGACAGTAGCGTGTGAAAAGCTCAAATGAAAATCGAATAGGTTGTCACATGCCAGTGAGATGCTGGTTTTTTTCCGTTAACAAAGCTATTTCTTGTATTTGTTATACGTTTAGCATGATACTTCTAAGAACTACTATAAGTCATATTCAGTAGTGGTATAAATTGAATTGTTGGGGTTGTAAGTTGTTTTGCAGCAAGCTTATTCATCTATTTAATATATTTAAAACAACTGTATCGATTGATTGTAGATTTTTAAACGTACGATTGTACTTGTATATTTCAGGCAGAGGAAATAAATACACTGAAAGGGCGTTGGGTTTTTTTTAATTTAAAGCATGATTCATGTATTAAAAAGAATTCCATAATTTAGGAGGGGGTCTTTTAGCTATACAATCCTGTTTTAATGGAAACCATGATACATGAAGGATATTCAATTTCATTTAATGACGCCACGGTGTAAATTTAACAATGAACATAAAGAAAAAATATTTATTGATTTCAATTAAGCAGGAATGTATTGATTTATATTTTGTGAAGCAGTTATAATCCAAATGAGATAATCAAGACATTGCTAACTAGAAAAACTCTTCAATCAAAATAATTTGCATTTTGTATTTGTTTCTGTCTATATGATGAAATATAAGACAAAAATGATAGGACATGCAGTATAATGAATTAAATAACACATAGCTGAGAGGTTGATTGAGCGAAGCCAAGGTTGACAATGCTTTTTCGAGGGTTACCAATCTGCTCTATGACCCTCTCAGCTATGTGTTATTTAATTCATTATGCTGAATGTCCTATCATTTTTGTCTTTTACAGATGATTTTTTTCAAAAATATTTTCTATGACGTCACATACATAACAACGTTACGGGCATTAGAAGTGAAGCAAGATGTTTTATTCTTTTATCTTGACAGTCAAATAAAAGAATCTGAACCAAATCGTAGAACTTAAGCATTGTCGTTAATAACTTGATGTAATTTCAATTCATTGTCCTTTAAACTATAGATTTTTGATTGGTGTGGACGAGAGGCTGACATTTAAAAAGAATTGTTACCCGCTCAACTTTGTGAAAGAGTAATTTAACACCATCGTATTAGCCAATCAAAATATGGCATGTTTATGTGAAGTATAATAATAAATAATCATTGGTTCTATCCGACTTTCGGATGACTATCATATATATCCCAACTGTATATACTTGATATCTGTAAAATATTAAGTGGATTTAATCATCGAAAATCTGAAAATGAAAAAAAAGCATTACCAAATTTTGCTCTGGATACAATATCTTATATATAAACAATATCCATGAAGCTTTGACAAAGTTATTAATGACTGGAAAACTATAGCTTCAGGACGAGCATACGTGTTAACTTAAAAAAAAACTAAATCAATTTATCAGCAAAATATGCCGGAAATGAAATTTGTACAATTTTGCTCTGGAAACTGTCTTTTGGTCACAAACAAGCTGTTATCTACTTTTTTATAAAATTTGATGAAGGTTTGTCAAAGTTATTGATGATTAACAATTTTACCGCAAACATTATCAGAAGTTGACTGTGAATTATAAGTAGAATACAGAAAAACATGTAAATGATATTTTCAAAATTGTGCGCTAAACACGGTATTTTGGTCATAAAGAAGCTTATGTTCCAATTTCATAACATGTCATGTGTGTCTAACGAAGGTATTGATTGATGTCCTAAAAAAACGTTAATCACAGATTGAACCGAATTGCTGACGACATAGACGCCGACGACGGAATCTAGGAACGTTATGTATTACAAGCAAGAATAAATATTCAAAAACACAAATACGATTGAAATTAATTAATGTATTTCTATTAGATAACACAGTAAGTAACGGATATTTATTGTGTATGCTATCAAACATGCAATAAAATTGAGAAGATTGACGAATTAGGAAAAATTAATGCAATTGTTTTACAAATAGGTTTGATGATATATAAGGCGTCTTCAGTGTTAGAACTAAGAAGATGTCGGTTTAATATAAGATCCTCATGTTAGGTGCTGCACCAGAGAAACAACATAACAAAACTCAAAGGAAACTTCAAAACGGAAAGACCCTTGGCAATATCAAATGCTGCACAGAAACACTAACAATGCCATTATTCACAAAAGTCAGTTTTTTTTTATATCCAAATGCACCTTAACATATACACAAATACATGTGTTGTCCAATCTTCGCCGTTCAGAAAATGATAAGAGTTATTTGATATAAAATAATAATCATTTTATTCCAACTTTTTTTTTCAATCATTTTTAAAACAGTTTCTGATTTATTTATTATACATGTTTCGTGCTGACGAATCGCATTGTTTAGGCACTGGATATGACGTCCGTATAAGCTAAAGAAATAATTGTAGGAAGGGCGCGCTTTCCGTAACAGATGCTCACTGATTGTTATCTTTTCAGAGACCTTCTTAATTATTATTTTATTCAATGGATTTTGTTTCAAGGTTAGCTAGTTTATTTGCCTCATGTTTCCATATATCCATTAACACAGTTAATTATTGTGAATGGCTTTACCATACAATAATAGCTGTTTTATAAATATATGCAACATGCAACAGCAGAATGATTTATACATGAAATACGTTCTAGCCAAACGGTCTGCAATTTGTACTTTGCAAACAATCAGTTATGATGTTGAATATGATTAACAAGCTCTTTTAGAGTATATATGATAATATACTGAAAGCAATCACAACATTGTGTTTAAGTCCAGTTCCTGTGTATGCAATTACTTAACAGTTACATTTCAGCTATATGTTTAAATCGTATATTTCAATTGTAATAATTACCGATGTTTAACATTGACAATCAATGCACTACACGCCATTCAGTCAAATTATTTACATTTGAGAGGATTGAAACAAAGTAAATATTTTAAGTATCCTGAAATTTTGTGTAAATAAAGTAGAAGCATTGCAAAAAAACTTACAATGACAATTTACATCATAGTGACTCATACAACAGTAATAATGAAGTTGTACGATTTTTTTATTAATGCGTAATCGTACTGGAAGACCATGACTGAACAAAAATGAATCAACATAATCATTTAAGGTAGCACAATACAAATATTTGTTACTTCCAATCTCCAACCTTTAAAATGCTGTTAATTTCTTATGACTGCATATAAATTAATAAAAGAGGTATACATAGATAGATAAAAGATAAAATCTTTTAAATGAATGCAATACTTGAGTTATGCAATCATTATGTAATCAATTATTATGCAATTGATGCAACATCTTGGTCAGTTCACTTGAATGTATTTAGCTCTGACATCTCTCTAACTACACTAAAAATTTCAACGTTATCTTAATCAACACAGCAGGAGCTACAAAAGGGTGGCTCATATTATTGCTATCATATTCCATTCTCTCATAAATCTGTAATTAGTGTAAAAATCCTTACCACATAAAAGTAGAGATTGTTTGATTAGGTGTAAAATTTGATCTATACATTCTATCCAAAATCTGAGACACCCTTTTGTAGATGATGGCTCTAGGAACAACATATTATAAAATCAATCCTCTCGGGATATACACGAAGAAGCTAATTTCAATTGAAAGGGGAAATTTATTGTAAAATTTTGTAAACACAGTTAAAATTATAATTGATTACATAATTGTTGTATAATGCTAACATTGCAATAATTTGAAAGAGTTTTCTGTTAGCTATCCATAAATACCACTTTTATAAATTTTCAAGCATTATAAAGAAAGTTAAAGCATTTTAAAACTCGGGAGTTGGAGGTTTAACATCTTTGTATTGTGCTACCTTAAAGGTAAAAAACGGGGAGACTTTTATTACTCTCGGTGCAAGCTTTTAACTGGTAGCGATTTTTTAAAACTTATAACCACTTTCTTAATTTCGTGCGTTCCAAACTATTTTCATGATTTTCTTTCACCGGGGTTGTCAAAGTGTGAAATCCCAAAATGTACAAGCAAAGAATGTATAAATACATAAAAGCATCAAGAGCTATATAACAACAAAGGAAACTAGTTATATACAAATAGTTTGAACCTTGTTTCCACAACTTCACCAAAGACGACACATAAATCAAATGCCCAACTGATACATATTAATGCAAAACAAAATTAATTAAAGAGATATATGCACTAACTGAATAGATTTGGGACCTGGTAAAAGATCTAGCATGTTCATGAATATCATGCGCACAGTTGAAGAAAACAGTATAAAATTTATCTAAGAACTTATGATGCAATATTACAAAAGACACATGGAAAGGTCAGATTGCATGACAATTACCATGTTTTGCCTTCTTGAGTACATTGAGTCATAGATATAAATAAGAGGATATGTGGGTGATTATTCTGTAAAGTTCAAACGAGGAAATCGTTTTATTGTAAATGGCTTAAATGGATTTTTAAACCTAAAACAAATCTATAAATTCAGTATTATTTTTTTCTTTCTTATCTTTTATTAAGGATTGAAAACAGGAAACGCTTTTGAGATAACGTCTTTAATTTCCGTTAGCATCCAAGATTAATGCTGTTTAAACTTATATTTCTATTGGTTGGTTATAAGATACTTTCCTAAGAAAGATAGTTGAAACCCTTAAAAGACAAAACTTAAACTAAGCATCGCCTTGAGATGTAGACAATACATTTAAATTAATCAATTTGAGGATGATGACATTGAGCTCAATAACTCTACAGATATTTAATTCAACTTAATTTAACGTGGTATTAGAAGTAATATGACTCATATAGTTAAAGTAAAAATACACACATAATCCGCTTATGTAAACTTGGATAATGACCTTTGCTTGAAAATAGGAAAAAAGTAAAACAAAAATACCATGGTAAATTGAAAAGAAGTTTTTATTCCTCAAACACTGACAAAATCAAGCGTTTAATATATTAATCAACAGAACGAGTGGGAAACAACTGTCAAAGTCCTGACTTGGTATAGGCTGTGTATATGACATTAAATGTCTCTTCAGTGATTTTCCATAATAATTTATTTGAAAATCCAAAACTTAAAAAAAATGCTTATACCATGAACAAAAATTATAGGCTAACACTCTTTTTATTTATTCCCTACCGTTCTCACTATGCTATATTCATGTTTTGTTTTGTATGCTGGTGTTAGTCTTTTTGGTCTTTATCTTTCATTTGCTAAGGCATTGTTAATTTTGTTTCTTCTTATGGGTTTGAATGTCTCTTTTGGTATTTTTCGTCTTTCATGGGAGAACACTTTTCCTTCAAGGTGAACTACTTTTAGGAGCAATTTATCCTTTTTTTTTCCTGTATCAGCCAGATTTAATTCGATATTGCAGTTTCATATTTGGTAATATCTGAATATTGAATATCAATGGGTTCGTGTCTACCAGATTAAAATCGTTGTTGAAAGTATTCGATGTACTTTATGTATGCTTACATAACGGGTTTGATCTTATCTATTTTTCATTGTCCTTGATTTGGTTCGGATAATCGGATTTAGCATTTCTCGTGATTTCAAATTTATTAAATGAATGTTTATGAGTTATGATCAAATCCTGTTGCATGTAACTTATAAAAAAAGGACTAGATATATTTTCCTGTATTACTTTAAAATTATGAAACCAAGTAGAAGCAAGACATCATTATCAAACCAAGCAATACAGATCCCGCCAACACAAAAAACGCTTCGAAGGTATTGTCGTAACAAAGAAGACGAACATTTCTTTAAATAGAAAGCTTGAAAAGAGGAGCGAAAGATACAAGAGGAACAGTCACTGAGTCTTATGTAGACGAAAAGCGCGTCTGGCGTATTAAATTATAATCTTACATTTAATAACTATATAATCAAACTCATAGATCGAACATAAACTGACAACGCCATGGCCAAAAAATTAAAAAGACGATTAAAAGGTTGAATTTATTGAAAGGGAAATCATAGGCACGATTTACTCATATTACTGGCTGTTGTACGTTACTCTTCTACACAAACAGTTTATTTTTGATAACTGTATTAATTACCTACACTGGAGTATTAGTTTGCCAGATTGTCCTTTTGCATGATATCAATAGTTCATGTATTGTCTGTTAAAAAATAATCTACAACTAAACATTCTTGACTTTCCATTAAATTTCTTACATTTTTTCATCCATACTTCGGTTTACACTGATACTTGAAAAGATGTATATTGCTTTAAGCCTTGGTTGCTATATAAATAGTATTAGGAAGATGAAACAAACAATGGGATGTGCCGCAACAGAATAGGGGTAATCTACCGTAGATATAACTGAACGGTTTCTGTACCTGTCCTGTTTTTCAGGTTTGACGCTCTCAATATTTCAATACATTACTAAATATAAAAGTATGTATGAAGGAACAGTCGCTGTGAAGGGATGAAAACTAATCCAACTTTATCAATATTGTTTTTTTGTCAAAAGAAAGATTTGTAAACCAATTTCCATTGAACTTTTTTAGTAGATAGTGGTAGTCCGAGCACATTCGTCGCAAGAACAGGTAACTATAATCAGCAAATCATGGCTACTGGCCTTCTGCTCCTTTCTATCGTCATATATTTTGAATTCATCATTAATAAGTAGAAATCAAACGACCGAAATAAGGATATTGTGATATGGGTATTAATAGGTTCTGGCTAGTTTTCCAATTGTGTTCGCAAAATCTTACCGTTGTCTCCTAGACATCCTCCGCCTCTTTTTTGTAAATGTTGCTAATACTTGAGTAATAAAGGTAATCAAAGAGAAACGCATCGGCGGCATATAGCTGACCTTTGTGGTTATTTTATTACATTCAATGTATTACAACATTCTTATAATGTTTAGTCATCTATATTCAATTTTTATAACTTTCTGAATGCATGACTATATTGCATGGGATTATTAATTTCAAATCAAAGATTATTTAGGTTTAAATGTTATATGATACTTATCGTGTTTGTGGATTTGTTTAATGATTTATTTCTTGTTCCCACGTATGTCATCTCTTGACATTATGTTTATTCGAATTCAATTAGAGCAAGATCTTACTGAGAGAAAATTATCAGAAAACAATATGTTTTCTTGTTCGCTGATCTTAGTCAGGTAGGTAACCTATTTAACAATTTACTATATCCTATTCAAGACAGAACAATAACAAATAGCAGATGTAAAACCAAATTGATTAATTAACTCGAAATCAATTTCTTTCCCAAGTTAAAGATAAACAATGAATAGAAAGAAATATTGAAGGAAAATCACCAATTCGATTGACTGAATCTGTTTCGTATGATATTTCGTTGATAAAGATATGAGGACAGTATTTAAAGAATACAGAGTAAAGGCAAACTGACATTTAGCATCGAGCACATGGCCATATTCCATAAATAAAGTAGTCAACCATAAATGATTTAAAAAAAAAAAAATGTCGCTTTACTTTTATGAATACTTCGGGGGTTTTTTTGGGGTTTTTATTTTTTTTTTTGGGGGGGGGGGGGGGGTTAAAGGTTTTTTAGTCGATAGAATAAACTGTGAGAGTCTTAATATATCAATAAACAACTCACAGATAACAAGGACTTTATTTTTGTTCGCAAGACGTGACACTCGAATCAAAAAGTTAACATGTTAAATAGAAAGTTGTTTACCAGATAAGGCTAATTATATATTTCTTGGAGCAGAATTTGTATTTCGATTAATTCAAAGTTTTGCAAACTACTTGAACTAAACCATTATTGACCGACGTATCGCATGGCTATTTCGACGATGGATGG
Organism: Mytilus edulis; assembly: GCA_019925275.1. Lineage (NCBI taxonomy): Eukaryota > Metazoa > Mollusca > Bivalvia > Mytilida > Mytilidae > Mytilus > Mytilus edulis. The sequence continues at coordinate 19,738,274 of CM034349.1, read as the reverse complement.
GGACCGTCGTATGTATTCTATTCATTTGTAAATTATGCAACTAAGTTTCATTCACAATTAATTGTCAAACATTTTTACATTCATATTGTTTTCAATAGTTTTATATGACCTTCAGCAATTTTAATATAGCTTAGGGGTTTAAGAAGACTACAACGTTTTTGATTATATTTTGTATTTGATATTTATCGTTTTTATGGATTTCTTTCATAATTGTTTATATTCCCACGTATTCAGTTTCTGAATATCATGTCCAATAAGAGAACCATCTCAATGAGAAAATATATCGGAATACAATTTTAGCTGATGTTATTACATAACGGATTTGCTATTTCTGGCATTCCTCAATATTGATGTATGCATAGTAATTGATTTAAAAATGAATAAATAGAAGAAAAAAAATTGTATTACTTGAGCTTTTGATTTTGCTATGTGCTTTTTCGTATAGAATTTTCCACGGAGTTCAGTACTGTTGTTATTTTACTGTTTATGTCACCTGAAACAGTTTATATTGTGACATCTGCCAAAAAGGACACGACAACCTGAAAACAAGCATATGTAAGCATAATTAAATGCAGTATATGCGTTTTCTACATTTTTTACTAACAATTGGTCCAACTGGTTGACCTGTCTTCAAAGAATCTGTCACGGAGCTGTAACATAAAAAAAAGAAACATCGGCGATCTAATCTATGAAAGTAACTGCAGTGCAAAACCAGTCACTTTTGTAAGTTGCTATTTTCAAAAGATTACAACAGACTCAACGTCCTCATTTGTATTGCAGTCGAAAATTCTCTGACGGATATTTCTCAAAAGAAAAAGCATAAAATAAAGCAAAAAATGTTTCTCAATGGACATTAATTATCTAAGCTAATATTCAATGAAGAGTGCAAGCAGAGGCATTCATAAAAAGATACGATTAATATAGAGAAGACACTTCAATTTGCATGAATAAATATTGAAGTACTCTAAATCTGATATCGTGGACTTTTTATGAAAAGCTTGTGTATTTTTTTGAAAATCGTATTGAGTGACCCAATTGAAAAGATTCATCCTTATCGCTTCAGTATAACATACGTCTTTCGATCTTAATAACTAATTATGTGTTTGGTTTTAGTCTGTAACCCCGTTTGGGTTTTTTCTCAATCGATTTATGAGTTTCAAACAGTGGTATACTACTGTTGCCTTTATTTAGGGATAATTGACTGACTTACTTTAGAAATTCTTTAAAAAATCGAGTTTCAATGTGATCAAAGTACGTTGCTGCTGAAACCTGAAACCTAAGGTATTGAATTCCAACATACCCTTGTAAGTCGCATAAAAAAGATATTAGGGTAGATTGTAATTTACAAAGCTTTCAAAAATTAATGAGGAATAATCAGTGAAAATAATTCCTTATTATTATGACCATTTTTTCATTTAAGTACCACATCTACATTAGTATGTCCAACACACAACCCCACAACAAGTTTGCAAGATAGTTTTACACAGCGGTACTTCTGCAGACGAGATTGTGCTTCACAATTCTATTTTGCCCTGTCATGATGATTTCGGAATAAAACAGAGTTCCTAGGAGAAATAGTTTACCAAATTTCAAAATCGAAAATTTGCATTGCATATACGATCCAAGTGAAAACTGAGGGATTAGCGCAAGTAGTTCAAAAGCTGTCACTCTGAATGTGTCGTCATGGAAGGCGTCTTCTGGTTTACCTTCATTTCTCACCATGAGAACGCAGACTCCGTTAAGATGTCGCGATATATGGAATATGACAAAATCGGTAGATTTACCGGCCAGGCAAATAATATGGTACTAATATGGTACTTTAAAAGATCTGAGACCCTGAAATTAAATATCTCGTAATTTAAGATACTGGGGTGTTGTTGAGTCTTATGTAGACGAAAGGCGCGTCTGGCGTTTCAAATTATAATCCTGGTACCTTTGATAACTATTTGCTTTAGAAGCACTCCAAAGTTAATGAAGTTCTTTTTTTTTAAATACACATGCGTAAGGTAGACATTAGATATGAAACTCTATACGATGGACTGAGGAGAAATTGGGAGTTTGCAATAGAAAAAATCGTTATGGTCGTCAAAGAACCCATTTAGTTTTATCATCAATCTTTGTTAATATCACGAACATGATACAGAGTTGAAGCAAATCTAGATTAAGGATGAATTTTTAAATTTCAAGTTCACTAAGATTTATGAGATTCAAGCACTCGCCGAAGTATTAGTTAATGAGCGACAAGGCATCATCAATATATTTGTATCTGAATGTGATATTGAATAAGCCTTT
>CM034349.1:19724653-19735882 GCA_019925275.1 Mytilus edulis | reverse complement strand
CGTGTTGCACTGTTTTAGTTTTCTTAATGTTATGTGTGCTGTATCTATTTATCATTTTTAGCCATGGTACTGTCAGTCTACTTTCCACTAATGAGATTGAATGTTGTCCCTCTTAGTACTTGCCATCTGTTGTGGTTTCAATTTGTCATATGTTTATAGTATGCATGAAACAGAGCTGTGCATAAAAATAAGATGTCATAATCTGTTTGAATAAAAGTAAATATTATAATTACATTTTAAACTTACTTTAAGAGAACTGCCAGTAAGAATAGGCATAAACTTTCAAGTTGAAATTGAAATTGTTAAAATTTACGTGCTTATCAAAGATTCGTATTATGTTTTGTAATGTAGGATCTTCGTGACATTAAGATATTTCTATTCTTTATAACAAAAGTGCAAGTGACGTACGTTGTTCGTGTTTAATTTCGTATTTAAGGAATAAGGTTATGATTGAAAACCAACATAAACAATTTGTCGAAATAGATAAGAATCGTCTTAAAGATAGTATAGGGTCAAATGCCTCGGTTTTTATCTAATCTTTTCTGTTAAACTTGCGTAATAGAAGGATTCCAATATGCACGTTTCGATCTTCATTTTTGTTTTAACAGTTTCCTACAGTTCAGGTAAATATAATTGTTGTTAGTTTTTCCTAAGAAAATATGAAAACTCTTTTACAAGAGACAAAAATGTGATAGAAGATATAATTTTCTCTGCAGGATTTTGTTTGATTTGTGTAAAACAACAACGATTGTTAACATCTGTTTCTTGAAAAAATATCTTAATATATATATGTAAAACATAAAATACTAAAAATGCTGGCAGCAATAACGCGATGAATTAAAAACGAATTATCATGTTCATTTCTATCAGAATAAATCATATTTATATATCAGTCCTTATTAACAATGCCTATTAACCTTTTCTCAAGATACACCTGATATTTGACACATAGTTTACTTTTCATTTTCAGGTTTCATTTTGGACCAACTTCCACAAGTTGGAAGTCAAATCGATCATCAAATCAACAGACACATATGTTATGACGATTTAGGTTGTTTCAGTACTGAGGGCCATTTAGGAGTGCACAGCGACCGATAGTACTTCTTCCTGATACTCCTGATAAAATAAGAACAACATTTGAACTCCATACAAGGTCATACCTTTTATCTTTCCTTGTATCATGCTAACATTACTTTCGTATTTTGAGTCAATAATATTGCACAAGTCAAAATAGTTAAACACATTAAAGCCTGTTTCGCAAAATAATCTTTAGACTGAAAAATATCGTGAGGATACTGATTTTGTTATGACTCACGATCGATCTTAATCTTAATATTTTTTACCTCATCTTTGACGTCTCCGAAAGGACTTACCACCAAATATCTACTTGCCATAACCAACACGAAGGGTGTCACAGGTGGAGTAGAACTGACTATTCTTTCGAAGCATCCAGTTGTTAACCAACTTTTGGTTGAGTTCATTTTGCAGTATCCTTAGTTTATTGTGCAATATTTGCGGACTGTCGCTGCCTTTTTCTAGATCATGGTGATGTCCATTGTATTGCCCTATTATATCTTCTTAATCTTTTAAATGCTGATTGGTGGAATTTTAGAGCGTTTTGAATCAACTTAATATTAATATTAATCCAATCTTACTCAGATTTTCATATTTTAAATAAGACACCCTATCAGTTTTTTTTTTTTAGATATGTGTATTATGCGGAATTACTCAATATCAAGCAGCCACTTACGGAAATCTTTCTAATTATAACTATAATTTAAATACTGAATACATCACAGTTATGAACTAACAATTTATTCCATATTTCGGAGACATCTGTGGAAAATAATTATCATGCACATAAATAAACTCATCATAGATACCAGGACTAAATTTAGTATATACGCCAGACGCGCGTTTCGTCTACAAAAGACTCATCAGTGACGCTCGAATCCAAAATAGTTAAAAAGGCCACATAAAGTACGAAGTTGAAGAGCATTGAAGACCAAAATTCTAAAAGTTTTGTCAAATACAGCTAAGGTAAAATATAAATGTTTATAACGATTGATTTGTTTAGGATGGGGTGTTTGGGCGATAATTTTAGTAAATAAAAAAAACATTACCCCATTGACAAATGTGTATTTCTTTCTGAATCCTCCAAAAGAAAATTTAAAAAAGTAAAAAAATACAACAGAGTGTGATAAGAGTTTGTATTTCATTATTCACCAGAACATGATATGAAATTTTCTTTCATTATTCACCAGAACATGATATGAAATTTTCTTGCATTATTCACCAGAATATAATATGCTATTGTTTTTCATTATACACCAGAAAATAATATAAGAATATGTTTCTTTATTAGATTATATTTCATTGTTTTAGGAGTAAACCATCAACGGCAGATGAGCAAATACTGGATTATAAAAATGTATCCTCTATCAGAGCCTCCAGTTTTGATGGGTCAAAGAAAACGAAAATAATTATTCATGGATATACTCATAACGGCCATCGACAATGGCTTCAAAACATGGCCAGGGCATTCTTAAAAAAGGTACCAAATTTATATTAGCATGTCAATAAAACCATCATATGAATTAATAAAAGAAATAATGATTACTAAAAGAAATATCTAAAAAGTAAATTAAAAATAATGAACTCCAAGGAAAATTTCAAACGGAAAGTCCCTAATCAAATGGCAAAATCAAAAGCTCAAAAGACGTCAAACGAATAGACAGCAACTGTAAGTACAAGAACTGATATACTTAATGTAAAGCACAAGACTGTGTTTTCCTGCAATAATCACTTTAGTTTTCTGTTTGAAAATTCTTGAAATAATAAGGGTCTATATATGATTTAAAGACGGCTTGATTTCCATATTGGTAATATATGATCTTTGCTCTATCGTTGTGGTGAGTGACTTTCATAATGATAGGATAATCTTTTGTTTTGCTCTGCTTTTCGGTATGTTTTTGAGCGTAGTATTGGTACTGTTTAATCAAAGGTTTTTTTCTGAACTGAGTTTTATCACGCTTCCTTCTCTCTGGGTTTTGTTAATCTATTGATCGTGGTGCAATATGGGGATTCAATAGTGAACCCGTCATGTATAAATGTGTCTATCTGAAGTCCCTGTGATCCAGCAAATTACACTAAAGAAAAATAGGAAAGTGATTACGCGTCAAATTAAGTTACACGCATCGCAAGATAGAAAAAGATGAAACTGATAAATTATCAGAGCACCTCAGAACAATTTCTGACAGCATGCACCGTAAAACAAGATCATTGAGTCTAATTCCTGCTATTCTTGCAGGAAGACATGAACGTAATCATTGTTGATTGGGGGCATGGAGCGGTACCACCGTACACTGAAGCTGCTGCAAATACAAGGGTTGTAGGGGCACAGGTTGCTAAACTTATAAGTGTAATGGTATCTGCAGATCAGTCTGGAATTGATAAATTCCATTTGATTGGTCATAGTTTAGGTGCACACGTTGCAGGTTATGCTGGCGAAAGGTTGACACATTTGCCCAGAATCTCAGGTGAGATTACTTTTATTCTCTGTCTATGATCTACACGTAAAGAGTATATGCTGGTAAAAGTGCAGTACTTTAAAGAAGTTATTCGATTGTATAATGTGCGACTGGAAATTGATATTTTAAAAAATAAATTTAGGCATATAAGTTTTGATTTCCTTCTTTTTTTTAAATTTGGTCCATTCAAATAGGGTTTCTTTCAGTATCATCTTGCAGTAACCAAATTTTTAGGGATAAAAAATATCCAACTATAACTTCAAAGTTAAATTAACTGACTCTTCAACGATTCCTTCAGTCTATTATCTCAGCATTTGATACTCGCCTGAAAATGTGGATATTGTTTCATTTATATTTGCAGAACATAATGTAGAAAAGAAGTCATAGTAAATTAATGAATGTATCTCTCTTATTCAAAGCTTGGGTATGAAAAGCTATACTATATGCCCTTCTCTTTAACTTTGTTTTCGGTTTTGAATTTGCAAACACTCTTTTATAAAACAGTTCGTAACTTTGTTTCACCATCTTTTGTATTATTACCAAAACAAATAAAAAAAATATTTGGTGATTGATAACAGGATTTTGTGTTTATTTTTCAGGTCTTGACCCAGCAGATCCTTACTTCCAAGGAACAGATATCAAAGTCAGACTGGACCCCACTGACGCTGATTTTGTTGATGTTATTCATACAGATGGTTCCAGCATTTTAAGTCTAGGAATGGGAGCAGCTCAAGCAATGGGACACGTAGATTTTTATCCCAATGGCGGTTCTGAACAGCCTGGTTGTCCTGCTGGGCTTCTTTCCAAGATTACACAAACAGTTTGGCATTCTGTCTCACAACTGGATCTTTTGGGTATTTTTTGAAATTTGATTTACTACAAATACATAAATATCATTGTTAGCTTATTGTTGGATTTTTGTAAGACATTTATATAATGAAGTGATAACCTCTCTTGTTAAGAATTTCCTATGTCGTTGAAATAGCGTATAGTATTCAATTTTCACGAAGGATTTGTATAAAATAATTAAACGAAACATCAAGCAAATTTGAATAAACGTCGCGACTACACTTGGATTGTATCCTCAATTTTTATGAGTAAGAACAGAGCATTAAAGAATCCGAGGAAAATCAGTTGTTTTATAGTTATCTAAAGATTATATTTTCTCAAAATTTAAGATAAATGCACTAAGGGTATACATTTCCTTGAAACATGTGTTGACACCCACATTATTAATAAGCGTCAGATGTGAAAGTGTTAAAAAAAAAAGATAATGTTTCATAATCATATATTATTGTGAATTACATCTTGGAAGAAGATGAAATCAGTATTCCATCATACAATATACTATTTTTCAGCCGGTGAAGGTTCTGTGGCTTGTAGTCATGAAAGGTCGTATATCTACTATACTGAATCTATTCTGGCTACCTGTCCATTTATGGGATATCCGTGTACTAGTAAGGACGAATTTTCCAAGGGTCGTTGTTTATATTGTGATGGCGGATGTTCTTACATGGGATATAATGCTGATAAGTCAACTTCTCGTGGAAGTATGTATCTAAGTACACAAGCTGCAGCACCATACTGCAGTAAGTATTTTATAAACAATCATTAGTATATATGTAAACCCCCGCTTTAAAGAGGTTGGGGTATACTGATTTACCTCTGTCTGTCAGTCCGTCCCATGAATATTTTTCGTTGCATCCTTCTGCAGAACCACATTAGGATTTCTGAAATTTGGTTTCAGGGCTTATATGTATCAGCTAAACCGTGTGATGCGTTTTCAGATTCATCAATAAAAAACTTCATGACTGGAACCTTATACTTTTAGTGGGCTAAGGAATAGTTAGAGAGCAGTAGTTCAGAGATTCACTTGTTTTACTGGTTAATACTGGAACTATGATTTCAAAAAAATGGCCGCCGATAGACTTTTGTTCAAAAAGTTGATGCACATCTCTATTTTACAAAATGGTTATATTAAAAATCAACCATTAAAGAGATTCGAGTCTTAATAAAACAAATAAGGAAGCATGGAATGAATGTCTATGAGACAACTTTCCACAAGAATTCAAATGAAGTGAATGAAATAATTTAAATGAGAACACCAAAGATTAAATGGATAACTACATTTACGAAAAACACATACGACAGATATCAACCATCGACAACCACTGAACTACATGCTCCCAACTTCGGATATGCACGTTTTTGTATATTATTTTAAATGTTTTTTCATAAGAATTTGGTTTTGACTGAATTATCTTTTTTGAAATACAATAACCGAAATAGAAGGTTAAAAAAGACAATAGACAACATCATTTCACCAACAAACGTTGCCGCGATAATATCACCATTAACGGACTTCTCTACGTTACAATCTTATAATGAGATGAACGGATTCGACACATTTGACCTTGGTGTATTTAGAATTGGTTCAATGATAATACAAAAACTATGTTCTAAAAGCATACTGGTGCTTAATATTATAAACCATCCATTGCAAATTAAAATCTCAAAATTACATAAGGTTATAATTACTTTTTCCTCAGACTTTCATTACCAACTGAATATAACAGCAAATAACAGTATGGACGGCAAATTAACAGTTGTTCTACAAGGATCAAAAGGAAACACAGATGCTATTTCATTGACACCGTAAGTCAGATCCGTCTTTGATTCTTTTTTCTATTTTTTAAATTTTTTAACGTGTTTGAAATGATTATAATTTGATTTCTATACGCGTAAGATTATATAAGGGAAAACTTCCAAATGGCAATAACTTATATTCACTGATTAATAAGCATTGTAACATAGAAAGGAGGAAATGGTAACATCGGTTATAAATCAAGTAAATGACGTCATAGAATAAATATTGTGAAGTTCTCAGAAATATATGGTCTTTAATTCAATAATTCTATAGTCTTAAAGGATAAAACTCCGGGAAATGTTGTACGTGATCTCATTATTACAGCGAAAATTCAAATTTAAACGGATGCAAATGTTCAAGTCTGGGTAAACAGTTAATATACCGGCAATTAATTACATATTTGTATATAATTCCAGAAAATATGGAATCGATGAACAAAATAAACGAACACGGAAGATAGATTGCATTATTTAACCGATTCTTAAAGAAAATAAAGTAAAAAGAAAAGATTTTTTAAAACAATGATGAAATGGAATGACGAAAAACATTTAAAAAATAACATAATAAATATCGCGCTTTATCACTTCAATCTATACACACGTGCTCATCTCAACATCCCTCAAGTTATTCTGCGTTTGAGTTTTTTCAAGGTCACGTTCCGTAAACTTCAGCACCAAAACCTTAAAAGAGGGGCGAAAGATACCAGAGCAACAGTGAAACTCATAGATCGAAAATAAATCGACAACGCCATGGCTAAAAAAGAAAAGACAAAAAGACAAATAATAGTATTACAAGACACAACATAGAAAACTAAAGACTATAAGCAACACGAACCTCACTAAAAACTGGGGGTGATCTTAGGTGCTCTGAAAGGATAGACAGATCCTGCTCCACATGTTATATTAGCAGCCACTAGTTTCCAAATCAATGACCGAATGAATTGTTTTTTGTCGATTATACGTTATCAATGTAAAAGAAACGGACACAGATGACGTGTAGTTAAGTAAATATGCATGCTGTACTTAATTAACATGTTTCGTTATACAGTTTCCTGTAATCAATTTTTATCATTTCAGAAACGAAGAGGTACTTTCTAATGGCGAAACAATGACGAAATTTTTTACAACTAACAAAGATATTGGAAATGTGACTGCTGTAGCTTTGAGATATGATAAAACAGCAAACCTTTTGCTTGGATGGGCTTATCCAAATGCATGGTCACTCATGGGATTGTCCTTACTAGAAGCTGAAAAACACCGCATGTAAGTCAAATTAAGCACGTGCATAAATAGCGGAATGTTTGTATCTCCAGTTGAAATTGATGAACTCATGTATTTCTATTTCATTGAGTTTATGTGTTCATCTAACTGATATGCATATATCTACCCTGACGAAAACATCTTTCATTAATATTATTATGGAAATATGCGAATATCTTTTTTTAATAACTGGTTTATAATTACTTACTTTGTTAAAACTGCATTGACTCCAAAACAAGTACAAAGAAGATGATATAAAAATGCTGGAATTTTATATATCAGCAACATATCTGTTGCTATTTGGTACTTATTTGGCGACCCATCCTGGCCGACTAGTAATTGAATTGAAGCAGAATTAAATATATAAAAAAAACTCAATCAAATCATAGAAAGTTTTTTTTTATTTCACTTTCATATATATCGATGATGTCATGTCACTCAATAACTAAAATGTATCTCATATATCTTCGAAAGAAACATGGTTTCTTGAAGCTAGAAGGTCTAATTTATCTTAATATTTTACTCGGTGTTAAAAGCTAGGGGTTGCCAACTTCAAACTAGAATGTATAACAAACGTGATAATTGCAAATTTCCAATTGGGCATGTTTCCATTATGTTGACTTCATTTTCATGTGTGTGATCCTTACAAAAAAACTGCTCCAACAAAATTCTGAGAAATTACGCCTAAAATCGAGACTACAGCATAATTACGGTCACCATCTCGAATTGATTGACCGATTCGAATTGTCAATGTCTCAAAATCACTAGCGACACGTTTCCGCAGTCTCAAGATACTCTAAAAGTCGTTATAAATAATTTGTAATAACCGATTGTGTTCTTTTTGCCGTTTTTGACATTATGGCCGAGTGTGGATTCGCATGGCGGGTGATGCATTCATATAAGGAAACGAATATCTGTCGATGCAACCGACCGTTTGGAATTATTGTTTGTTTTGTTCACATATCGTTGTCAATATAATGTGTCATACAAGTTAGAGGTTTAGCTAGCTTATGGTAGCACAATACAAAGATTGTTTTACTTCCAATCTCCAACCTTTAAAATGCTGTTACTTTCTTAAGACTGCATATCAATGAATAAAAATGGTATTCGGTTAGTTGTCGCTTTGACACATTCCCCATTTCCTTTCTCAATTTTATATATTTAGATAGATAAAAGATTAATCTTTTAAATGAATGCAATATTTTTGTTATGCAAGCATTATGTAATCAATTATCAATGTCAAAATCTTGGTTAGTTCACTTGAATGAAATTAGCTCTTTCATCTCTAGAGCTATACAGGAAATTTTAACGAAATTTTAATCAACACAGCAGGAGCTACAAAAGGGTGTCTCAAATTATCGCTGTCATATTCCATTCTCTCATAAATCTCTTATTAGTGTAAACATCCTAACCACATAAAAATAGATAGTATTTGATTATGTGTGAAATTTGATCTATACATTCTATTCAAAATCTGAGACACCCTTTTGTAGATAACGGCTCTAGGAACAACATATAATAAAATCAACCCTCTTATGATATCATTGAAAAAGATAATTTCAATTGAAAGTGGAAATTTCTTGTAAATTTTGTTAACATTATAATTGATTACATAATTGTTGTATAATACTAACATTGCATTAATTTGAAAGAGTAATCTGTTAGCTATCCATAAATACCACTTTTATAAATTTTCAAGCATTATAAAGAAAGTTACAGCTTTTTAAAACAGGGGGAATTGGAGGTATACAATCTTTGTATTGTGCTACCTTAAATCCACCATTTTCTTCTAAAAGAAAATACACACGTACCAAGTCATGATTATAGCAGTTGTAATCAATTTGATTGATGTGTTTGAGCTTATGGTACTGCCATTTGATTAGGAACTTCCGTTGAGTATTTTGTTATTTTACATTTCTCTTAGTTTGTGTTTATCACAATGATTTGTCTTTTTTGCTGATTTATGATATTCGAACATCGGTATGATTTTAGCTGGTCAAACTTATGTGATGAATGATGTTATTTAACTTACTTTGTCTATGTCCTTCATTTGCGTATTTTCTTTTATTCTAGGGACCAGTTTTGTGCCTATGGTAAAAGCGTTCAAAATCATGGAGCAACGTCATTTGGAATGATGGGAACATGTTAAAATCAACATAAATATAAAGCATGTCGAGTTATTACTGACAATAAATTTGCTTTAGGTCCAAAAAATATATCTTTTATATGCATTCGTTCTTATTCTCTCTGTCTTATCCTTAATGTTATATATTGTTGTAACAGAAATCAGAATACGCAGTCATAAGAGAGTCAAGGATAGTTCACATATAATTAATACTAATTAAGTGGACTAGAATCATCATATCGTTCTACATTTACGCGCTCATTTGTTGGCTGGCAGTTTTCATGTTAATTTGTCTACTTCTATACCGTATGATCAAGTGGCAACTCTGTATTAGTATATATATAATTACATGAAGTATCATTATTGAACTCCTACATGTTTCAAATTATAGAGGGAACGACATGAATTGTAAATTAAAACAAAAGGGGTGTTAACATCAAAATTAATTGAAAACGTTGCCGTCATGCTTATGATCCATATATTGTTGGTTTTATAAGTTTTGGCCTTTACGTTTACGATTCAGACTCTGTTGGCTAGTATGTAAACAAATAAAAAAAAAAAATTAAAGTAAATATTTACAGTCAAGCATTTATAGAATTCTCTCTTAACTCTTTGATTCGAGTGTCACTATTTGGTTGACGAAACGCACGTATTGTGCACAAGATTATAGCATGGTATCTTTAAGTGTTTCTCATCGATATACAAATAATCTCCTAGACCATTCTATCGACAGTATTATGGATGGGCACACACAAAAAAAACCATCAAATATATAAAACAAGAATGAAGTATTCATATAAGGATTACTACTTTGTTTATGAAATATAGTCATGTTGTGCTCGATGCTATATTCCAGTTTGCTTATATATGTATAGGAAGATGTGGTATGAGTGCCAATGAGACAACTCGCCATCCAAATAACAATTTATAAAAGTAAACAATTATAGGTCAAGGTACGGCCTTCAACACGGAGCCTTGGCTCACAACGAACAACAAGCTATAAAGGGCCCCAAAATTACAAGTGTAAAACCATTCAAACGGGAAAACCATCAAACAACATTTCTCAATTTAAGAAATTTTTAGAATTTAAAAAAGTTTGAATGTTTCAGCTTGGTGATCGGCTTGTACCGTTGTGTATGTAACTATTTGTTATTACACTGGAAAGACTTGTTAAGATCACAGTCAATTGAAAGAAAATGCTAATTATTGCTGATTACTGTTGATGTGTGTTGGTTGTCCTATTAAAATTCTGTAATATACGTTTTTGATATAATTATACCCAATAATCTTGAAAACTTGTAATGAAAACACAATCAACCTAGTTGTTTTATACTCATCTGAAGAAAATATTTGTCAAAGGCCTTTTTTTACCGTACACCTTTTACATTATAATAAAATTCATAAACATATATGAATTACAATTAACCCAACAATGTTAGATCTGTAAATTTGCTTTCGCAAATTTTTGGTTCTTCCCTCGCCGGGATTCGAACCCATGCTACTGTGATATCGTGACACCAAATCGCCTGCACTGCAGCCGTCCCGCTAGACCACACGACCATGGGTTCGAATCCCGGCGAGGGAAGAACCAAAAATTTGCGAAAGCAAATTTACAGATCTAACATTGTTGGGTTGATGTTTAGACGAGTTGTATATACATTATGTACA
>CM034349.1:19661531-19718239 GCA_019925275.1 Mytilus edulis | reverse complement strand
ATATTGATAAAAGAAATAAATCAATGCACAGTATTTATATTAATAAGGCAGTGGCTCTTTAACCGGCAAAATAGCAAACTTGCTATTTAGCCGGCGCCGGTGTCCTATACAGCCATTCTTCCTCATGAATGCTAATTTATCCGGGAGGAAAATCTGGATCGATCCAACTTTTCCCCCTCAGTCAGATTGAAAGGAAAACCAGGATCAGGCCAATTTTTGAGAAGCTAATTTTTCCCCTTATAATATTCATTTAATATATATTTCGGGTGTTTTTAAGCTCAGGATTTCGAGATTGACCCTTTCGGGATCCGAAAATTTTTCTTTCGAATTTCTGGATGTCTACATGGATTTCTGGATTTCAATTTATTTAAATTCGAGATCTCGGAATTTCGTGTTTTAAGCCCGGGATTTCGGAATCAGGAGCCTTGAATTATGATCACTGAAATTGAAGATATCGGAAGTAAACATAATGTGGGAGGTCAATTGTTTTAGAATATTAGCAACTTTACCAAAAAATGTTAATGCAAAGGAACATGCATGAACTGCAATGATACATGAAAAAATGTAAAAAATATTACGTTACTTGAATTGTGTCACCTTGGGCGAGAGTACCAAAATAGGATTCAGATATAAAATTAAACAACTACTTAATTTCACTGATTGTTCGTTTGTTCATTTTATCTATCTAATTGTAATAAATTATCAATAACAATTTGTAAAACTAAAAATAAAGATTGTGATAAATGCTTGTTTCAATTTAACAAATTCAAATTCAAATTCAAATTCAAAGTTTTATTGCCATATAAACTTTACAGTTTGTGACATATAACAACAACAAAAACAAATAAAGACAATAACTAAGTAACTCAATATATATACACAAATTTAACCCATATGATCAAATAACATGTATGGTCAGCTCGAGCTCGTACTGGACCGTACGTGTATACTCATACGGTCCGACCGTACGCGTATGGTCAGACCGTACGAGTATACGTATACGGTCCAAATACTCATATGGTCTGGAACATATACAAGATACAAGTTTAATCGTCATATTACTATATAAAAAAAAGAAGATGTGGTATGATTGCTAGTCTGTTGTCAGAAAAACTAAACGTGCAACGTGAATTTTTGTGGTGATAAAATGTTCCTTGACTTATACATGTTATAATGAACCCCACTGAAAACTTGCTGGCACTTCAAAGGATTATGGTATTAGTATGGAGTATACACCTTGTAAAAACTAAAAAATAATAAAAGTAAGTTGTAAGTTTCCAGGTCAGAATAATGCATTTAAATGTCAGCATATTGAAGATTCGGACGATCAGACAAAATAATACCCCAAAAAATGCAATTACAGACGGCAAAACTAATATAGACGGACTGATGAACATGAAGACAGACAGATTGACATGTAGATGAGTATGGTAGACATATAGACCGACTGGTAGACATGTAGACAGACTGGTGGACACATGCACAGACTAGTAGAGATGTAGGCACACTAGTACTGGTGTAAACGTATAATGACTTGTAAACATGTAGATAGATTAGTAAACACGGAGACAGACGGATGGACCTGTAGACATAATAGTAGACATAGACGGACCGGTGAATATGAAGTCAGACTGTTTAACATGCAGACAGACAAGTAGACACATAGACAGACCGATGAAAATGTAGACGGACTAGTGGAAATAGACATACTGGTAAACATGTAGACAGATTTGTGAACACATATCCTGTTGAGAATGTAAACCGACTAGCGGACTATTAGAAAAAACTGGGGGAAATACAGACAGACGAGTGGACACATAGACAGGCTGATTACCATGTCGACATCGAAAAAAAAATATTTGTCAGCATAAAAATCTAATTTTAACTATGCTGGGTTTAATTTCAGACTGATATACATATAGTGAAATCTATTCTATGGGGGAGATTGGCATGGGGGAAAAGTGACAATATGTATACGTATTGCCAAATTTCCGCGGGGGAGGAATGGCAATGATCCAAAATTTCCCCAGGGGAAAAACTGGCATGGGGGAAGAATGGCTATATAACACCGGCAAAATAGAAAATATGCGATTTTGCCGGTTTTATTAAATCAAATATCACTGGAATTAAAATGTAAGAATAATAATTAAATATCAAAAGGAATCCAAGGAATGTTAATAAACTGGGACAAAAATTCCAGGTAGTCTACATGTATTTAAAGTAATAGCTTCTACAGATTATTTTTAATTATTATCCAAATTTTACTGATAAATTGTCTAAGTTTTTTTTAGCTGTCACCATTACATTTAAGGCAGTGGCTATTTGACCGGCACCGGCAAAATAGCAAATTTGCTATTTAGCCGGCTCTGATTAAATTATATCTCACTGGAATTGCTGGAATTAAAATGTAAGAATGATATTTAAATATCAAAATTTTATATTTAAAAACTTTTGTTACTGTTACCCAGATAAACACTTAACTTTTAACTATCAAATTGAATATATTCTAAAAATAAAAATACAATTAGAAAAAAAACCTATCATGTACCTGTATATGGGCAAATTTTATGTAATTTGAAAAATATCACAAACCAAATGAACTGAATATGGGTGAGTACTTTTCAACCTAAATAGTTGGTCAGTAAATAGTGTGATAATGGATGATACAACACCTAAAAAAAAATTGAGCTTAATGCACAATTCAATTCCTGCCAACAGGCCTTAAGATTGAAGATTGAAGAAAAGATTTAGAAAAAGGCTCGGCCTATATAAATCCTTTCCCAAAAGATTTAGTCTGAAACATCAATATTCCTACAAAAAGTTTGCATTGGTTATAGAAAATTATGAAAAGGAACATTTTGTTCAGCTGTGGAAAAGGGATACACGTACCATCAAAACCATGAAATGTCGAGCACCAAACAGACACATCCTTGAATGAAGAATTAGTATGGACAATTGAAATCATGCTGTGTACATGGAGGAAAAGTTCACAAGAGTGCATCCTCGGGTAAGTGTATGATTTTAAGTTAATAAGTTGGCAACCATATAAGTAACATATATATAGGATAAAGGATTTGAAACAGAATATAGATGATACTATTAGTTGATTGATTGTTGATTACTTAATGTCCAGTGGCAAATATTTCATGCATGTTCAGGACGATGATACTATGGATATTGTTAGAATAAAAGCAGGAGGGAAAATTAAACCATATAAGTAAAATATATATAGGATAACAGATTTGAAACAGAGTATAGATGGTACTTTGATTTGATTGATTGTTGATAACTTAATGTCCAGTGGCTTGTTTTGGATTTTTTCTCCATCTTTTAGTCTTTGGAAATTGGTCATTTTTAGTAAAATTTTGTTCATAGAAAAGACTAACAGATGGAGAAAAAATCCAAAACAAGCCAATAATAGCAGGTTCAAACCCTCAGCATGTGTTGAATCTTTTTGTGAAGTTTCAGGCACCTAGCCACAGCTTGTTGAATCTACAGGAGTTGACAATTGTTACCAAAATTTTAGGCACCAAATTTTGTAAATGTTTCTGGTAAAAACTGTTCTAAAGACATGAACCATTGGGAAAGATTTTTTAAACAATTTAATGTTAGGTGCATACTTAAATTTGTTTGAAGTTTGAGGGATCTGGGTAGATAACTGTGGGAATTAAATGACACAAAATTGGTAACCCCATTTAAAACTTCTGGAACAAGAAAAAAATCAAAAAAAAAATCCATTAAAGCAGGTGCACGGCTTCATTATGTATGCAACCTAAGTTCTATAAACTGTTTATGATCTGGGTTGAAAACTGTAAGGCAAGGTTATTACGCAAAATGTACCAATTTTCACATCCCAACCATATGCTTGTGCAGCCAAGCAAAAACTGAATTGGATGAGCAATATTTATAATCAAATGCAAAATCTTCATGATATCTTTTGGTGTAAAGCTGCAATGTGATAATCTATTACTTAATTGTTTGTTACATATTCACCCCTTCTCAGCCAAATAAAAAATAATTTTTTCCTTCTCATTTTCATAATTCATGGCTTTCCATGCACTATAAAATGGGTTTACATCTTCATAAAACATAACCAAGTTTGGTCTAACTTATAGTTAGAGTGCATTCTTCTGATAAATTTCTATAGTTTGTATGTTATTTTAGGCACAAATTTGTAGTTTGATCATATGAGGGTCTTAGTGATGCCCTTTGATTCACAGCTTTTCTTTGATAAGTTTCATATGAGGGTTTTGATGATGCCCATTGATTCACAGGTTTTCTTTGACAAGTTTCATATGAAGGTCTTAGTGATACTCTTTGATGCACAGTTGTCTATGACAAGTTTCATAAGAGAGTCTTGATGATGCCATTGATTCACAGCTTTTCTTTGACAAGTTTCATATGAGGGTCTTGGTGATACCCTTTGATTCACAGCTTTTCTTTAAAAAGTTTGACATGAAGGTCTCGATGATGCCCTTTGATTCACAGCTTTTTGATAAGTATCACAAGAAGGTCTTGGTGATGCCCTTTGATTCACATTTTTCTTCGACAAGTTTCATATGAGGGTCTTGGTGATGCCCTTTGATTCACAGCTTACTTTGACAAGTTTCATATGAGGGTCTTGGTGATGCCCTTTGATTTACAGCTTTCTTTGACAAGTTTCATATGAGAGTCTCGGTGATGCCCTTTGATTTACAGCTTTCTTTGACAAGTTTCATATGAGGGTCTTGGTGATACCCTTTGAATCACAGCTTTTCTTTAAAAAGTTTGACATGAAGGTCTCGATGATGCCCTTTGATTCACAGCTTTTTGATAAGTATCACAAGAAGGTCTTGGTGATGCCCTTTGATTCACATTTTTCTTCGACAAGTTTCATATGAGGGTCTTGGTGATGCCCTTTGATTCACAGCTTACTTTGACAAGTTTCATATGAGGGTCTTGGTGATGCCCTTTGATTTACAGCTTTCTTTGACAAGTTTCATATGAGAGTCTCGGTGATGCCCTTTGATTTACAGCTTTCTTTGACACGTTTCATATGAGGGTCTTGGTGATGCCCTTTGATTTACAGCTTTCTTTGACAAGTTTCATATGAGAGTCTCGGTGATGCCCTTTGATTCACAGCTTTTCTTTGACAAGTTTCATATAAGGGTCTTGGTCTTTGATTCACAGCTTTCTTTGGCAAGTTTCATAGAAAGGTCTTGGGCCCTTTGATTCACAGCTTTCTATGACAAGTTTCATATGAGGGTCTTGGTGATGACACTTGATTCACAGCTTTTCTTTGACAAGTTTCATATGAGGGTCGTGGTGATGTCCTTTGATTCACAGATTTTCTTTGACAAGTTTTATATGAGGGTCTTGATGATGCCCTTTGCTTGTTTGATAAATGTAGTGACTGAGTGATGTAATTTGTGGGAAGATTTTACCAGTTGATATGCAATTTTTTTTTTTTTACTCCTGAATGGTTTTTTTATATATATATATATAAATGTCATTCATCAATGTATGTGCCTGTCCCAAGTCAGGAGCCTGTAAGTCAGTGGTTGTCGTTTGTTTATGTTTTACATATTTGTTTTCTTTCATTTTTTATATAAATAAGGCCGTTAGTTTTCTCGTTTGAATTGTTTTACATTGTCATATCGGGGCCTTTTATAGCTGACTTTGCGGTATGGGTTTTGCTCATTGTTGAAGGCAGTACGGTGTCCTATAGTTGTTAATGTCTGTCATTTTGGTCTCTAGTGGACAGTTGTCTCATTGGCAATCATCCCACATCGTCTTTTTTTATATTAAACAAGTTTTCAGACTCTAGGTGTCAACTTTCTCTGGCATTAAGAGGTTGTTAGCATTGTTTATATTTGTGATCAAGTCTACATATCTATCATTAACTTTCTATCTGAATTGTGATGCAGGTTTTTTTTTTTTTGTGTAATTATTTCTACTGGTACCTATCTATTATAATTCTTTGTGATGAAAGGTTTAAAACTAAAAACTTAGTCAAAAATAGTTTTTTATGGGCAATAACTCTTACAGATTCATGTGATGATTTTTATGAAAATGAAAAGTAGGTAGATTCAGTTTCTGAGCATTTTATCAGAGGAAAAGATTTCTGAAAAAGTTTAAGACAGTTTTTTGCCAGGTGTGGTAAATAATTGTTAAAATCTGATGTTCATGCTTTTAATTAAATCAGTTTTAATGATTCATAGAGGTGAATAACATTGTATGCATGTATTGTTGGGTCTGTAACTGCAAAGATTAGATCATAATTTTTCATAAATTTTTACTGACAGAAAAACATGGGCCCTTTATAGCTTGCTATTCAGTGTGAGCCAAGGCTCCGTGTTGAAGACCATACTTTGATCTATAATGGTTTACTTTTACAAATTGTGACTTGGATGGAGAGTTGTAGCACATCTTCATATCACGAAATTAGAAAAGGAGACTACAGTAAAAAGAGAAACTCTCAAGTCTTAACTTTTTTATTGCTATAAAAAATCTTAATAATAACACACTAATATATAAAGATTGACATATTTCATATATTTTTATATAAAGATGGATCTAGCAATATATATCTACTTAAAATTCTCCACAAAAAAAAATCTGTTTACAAAATCAAAGTACCAAAATACCAAGCTTTGCTCCATAATAATTATGAATTACAGACATGTTCTGATAGCGGCCAATGATCTGAAACTTTATAATGAGAAAACTCAAATAGATGTATATTTCATTTCAAAATGCCGGACTTTTGTACTACTAATTCATGTCAAATATTTAGGTCTTCAAGGGTGTAATAACTTTTAAAATTTTATACACAATAGTGTTCAAATGTGAGCACTATTTAAGCAATTTCATTGAGCAATACAATATCTTATAGATGTACTTTATGGCAAAGGAAAATAATAATAAAAAAAACCAAAAGGCTCTTATTTGAAAATCAAGATTATTTAATTTTATAGGACAGATCAAATAGAGTACTCGCATTTATTTTCAAATATATATGATTTAGGTTTCTTACTCTAGACCTTCAAAGAACAATTGCATAAAATATCACAATTGCCTGGTTTTGAAGTCATCATTTCATGTAAAGAAAAACAACAGGTTATATAGTTAAGTTCCTCTTTCATATAGATGTTTATAAATTGAATACAATTTAGAAATGAAAGCAGCAATAAAAACATCTTATTTAATATACAAACAATTCAAGGATTACAAACATTTCCTTATCCAGTATGCCATTTCTTTTCCATTTTCAAAGTTATATTGTCACAGATTCCACATACACTCTAGATATATTCAAAACAAATGAAAAGTTAAAACAATAGAGCTCCTTCTTTTAAGTATTCAAATTTTGTAACAAAGCTGATATTATAGTTTGGATATGAACATGATGGATAGAAAACCTCGAAGTACTTAAGGTTCTGAATCAATTTAAAAACTAAAAGTGCCAGAGATTTAACAACAAAAACCTATCTTCTCAGTATGCATACTTATTCTATATATAGTCTAAATTCATACCCTATATATAAATATATTTTCAGATGGACTTAAAGTTCTCAATAATGAACCAGATATATACATGCAAAAAGATATAAAGGATCAAAACATGCAATTAAATATAAAGAAACTAATTTCTAGGGGAAAAAAAAGTATAATTCTTAAAAAAAAATATTTGCATTAATCTATAATTTTGTAACCTGTCGGACAGAAATTCCTAATTTCCGTGGCACCCAGTGTAACTGGAATTAATTTTCTTCTCACTTAGAAGTTCTAAGGCGTATGAATTTTTTGGGCAGGAAAAATTATTGTTAAATAATAGGTGTTTATATGGTAATTTCTAGCCTTGCCTTAAGCTTACTGCAGTGAACATCAAAGTGAATTCGATTATCAACAGAAGCAAAGCACAGAGTTACAAATGAACAGATTCCACAATGAACTTTTGGTGAACGATGACTACAAGTTTCAAAGAAAGTCTTGTGAAGACCAATTCAAATTCAATCGTAAACTAAGCCTAACTTTGAAGGAAGCCGATGCTAGTTTGGAGTCCAGGGACCCAAGTGCCAGTTAAGCCAAGCAGAAAATAGCAGAAGGAATTCAACTTATATGCTACAGACAGATGTTAGTTAAAATGGCAGATTCGTCCAAGATGGGATGGAAAGTGGTACAGGAATATAAAGCAAATCCCTTCGCAGATGATTCCTAGGTATATCATAAGATTCTGAGAGCGCAGACACGAGCAGAGAGAAAAACAAAAGCAGAGAAAGCTAAGAAGAAAAGACCAACGCTGTATAGTAGGCCAACTTCAACTTCTAGTGGTAACGACACAAATGGAAAAGCAAGTGGGAGGCCGAGAGTTTGCTATAACTGCTACAAACCAAGTCACTAGAAATTTGAATGTCCAGAGAGAAAAAAAAGTTAATTACTAGAAGCATTTGCTTAGATTTACTGTACATGTATGATAATACATGTAATAGTTTTCAGTTGAATACGAATCACCTAACTGATAAGTCTTTAAAAGATTTTTTTGTCATGAATGATAGTATTTTTTTACTCGAGTCTGAACGTATCAAACAGGTTAAATCACACCTGTAGGTATATACAAGCAGCAAGCTAGTCCACAAACATACGTTTGAGTTTTAGTTGTCTATTGGTAGAAGTGGTGCTACAATGTATGTTTAGAACATATTAAAGGTATAGAGAAGAACAGATCTTCCTTCATCTTTATCAGTAGACTTAATGATGGGTCCATCAACTGCTTTGCTTTCACAAAAACAAATGTATCTTTTTACACAAATTTGACAGGCTTTTGTCTTCTTTAAAAGGAGGTATTTATGTATTTAAACCAAAAAAGTGTTCATAGCTATAGTGAACCACATCAAACTTTGTGCATTTTCACGGCTGTTTTTAAGCATTAACCAAACCTGCATGCATAGCTCAACATCTTATTAAAAAAATATATATATATACACCACATCTGCATTTAAGGCAGGTAATGATAGAATACATATAATATACAGCAAAACCATAATAACTCATTCAAAAAATTAAAATATAGAAAAATATTCCAATAGTGACCAAACAACATATTTATTCATAAATGCGAATAGCACATGACTAGTTAAGTTTCATAAACCTATGTATCAAGATAATACCTTCTTTATAAGTAACATTTATGTAATTACACATTAAAATCAAAAACAACACATTAAAAAACATCTATATATGTTTGACAAATGTTTCACACAATTAATTTCATTCTAAAATAAATTTTCTTTAAAAAGTAAGAATGACTGCTGATTTTTATTACATACACACACAATTATTGAACATGTTGAATTATTTTACCAATTGAACTCTTACACACCTTTTTATTGATAATTATTAAAACAAACTGGTTGAAGGCTTACCATATTTGTCTCATACATTCTCTCTGAATGCACATTATGTAAATGACGTTTCAGTTTTGACCTTTCTTTAAAGTACTTAGAACAAATATCACAACAATATGGCCTTTCATTAGAATGAGACCTCATGTGCTGTTTATACTGAGTAGCTGTAGCCACCTTTTTCTGGCAAAGCTCACATGTGTAAAACTTGCCAAACTTTGCCAGAATAGTCTCATCGTTAACTCCTTCCTTTACTGCATGTGCTCTCATGTGAGTTTTCCAGAGGGCGAGTGATTTTAACTTTTTAGGACATTTGTCACAATTATAGTTAGCTTCGTCAGTATGTACTAACTTGTGACTTCGTAAGTTACTCTGCTGCCTAAAGGACTTGCCACATACTTCACATATGTAGGGCTCTGCATCTTGATGAATTCTCATGTGTACACTCAAAGCTGTTCTAGAAGAAAGAAGTTTACCACAGAGACTACATTCCACTTTAACGGAATCATCCGTACTGTGAGTTTTCAAATGCTGCTTCAACCCATCTGACCTACTAAAACTCTTCCCACACAGATCACACACATAATCTCGTGTTTCCGAATGAACAGCTTTAATGTGTTTTTGTAAAATTTGCTTAGATTTATAATTTTTCTTGCATATTTCACAAGCATTATCTCTATACAATACTTCTGAATGAAGTTTCCTATGTCTGAGAAGACCTTTACGCTTGTTGAACACCTTGTTACAAATTCCACAAAAATGTTTGCCGTCTTCCGTTTGTTCTGATTTGTAAGTCTTTATAAAGTTAGCTGGATCATCAGAATTACATACATGCATTTCATAATTCTCTCGGTTAGAAAACATTATTTTACATTCTTTGCATTCTGAGAACGGACTGGATCCACATTTTCTAGCATGTTTGTTCAGTGCACTCTGTGTGTGATATTGTCTGTTGCATTGGGAACAGGAAAACTTTGGATCTCCATGACAATTCAGATGATTTTTATATGTGTCTGATCGATTAAAAGTTTTACTACAAAATGGACACTCATACAACTGACATTTTGAATGAGTTCGGTAATGTCGTTTTAAATTTTTAATATCAGAAAAAGTTTTGCTACATTCAGGACATTGTTTTTCCTCAGTATTCATGTTATCAAAAATCTTGTGTTCATCCAAATGATTCTGTAGAAACAACTCAGAGGTAAATCTAAGGTTACACTTTAAACATTGCCATTCACCTGATAATGAGAGCCTAACCCGTTTCTTTTTAACAGACGTTTTGCTGTCTTCTTGATCTTCAGTATTTTTCGTAGATGATTCATTACAGTTTTCAGCATGTTTTGTCAGTAATTGCTTTGTATTAAAATGACGGTTGCAATTTGTGCATGTAAAATTTTGGTCTTTGCTGTCTTCTTGCTTTTCAGTATTTTCTGTAGATGACCCATCACAAGTATAACCATGTTTTGTAAGTGATTGCTTTGTATGATAATGGCGATTGCACTTTGTGCATTTAAATTCTGGTTCTTTATGAATTCTGAGATGATTCTTGTATGTGTCAGAACGAGAAAACGATTTACTACAGATCTGACATTCATAAAGCTGACAGTTAGAATGAGTTCTGTAATGACGCCTAAGACTTGGTTTGTCACAGAATGTTTTCTGACAAATAGAGCATTCAGTATTTTTATCATCCATCTTATCAAAAACGAGATGTTCTTCTAAATGGTTTTGGAGAAATTTTTCTGTTGCAAAGTGATGCCCACATTTATCACATTTAAATTCAAAAATTGATTTATCAGACTTCATTCTTCTCGTTTTCCTTTTGGAAGCTGTAGGTTCACATTCTTTCGATTCATCAGATTCAACATAATCTTCATCTCCAATATCATCAACTGTATCTTCGAAATCATCTTCATCAGCCATTTCTTCAAAATCATTTTCATCTTCAAATTCATTTTTGACTGTAATTTCTCTAGACTCAATATTTTCGACATTCTGTCTCTCAGGAGTTATGTCCCTTGCAGCAATAAATTTTGCAGCAGAAGTGTTGTCAGAACATCCATCCAAAGAATCATTCAACTTAACCAATTCCTTTAAAACATTATCAATGGACATATTTTGCTTGGTGACAAGCATTTTGACAATTTTCTCAATTGATTTTTCTACATCAATTTCATCATTAACATCACACGATGCCTCTTCTTCTTCATCATGATCAGCATCATCCAATGATATCTTAGAATTACCTTCAGCCTTAATTTCAGTTATGCTTTCTGGTGTATCTTTCTCTTTAAAAACAGCACCTAAAATGAAATAATATGCATGTTTTTTTTAATATTCACGAGAGAATTCTAATTACCATTAAATATTCATGAAAGATTACTAAATTGATCGAATTTTGTCAGTAAAATAATAATGATGTTTCTGAATTCCCATTTTGACATTTTTTTTTCCTTTTTCAATTTGCTGTGTCATATGCATAATGTTTAAAACCATTTAGCCTTATAAGTAATCAAATTCAATCCTTTCTTCATCAATATGTCATATCATCTCAATTTTCATTCAAGGGAAATAACTCTAATTTGCCTAAAATATTTTCCTTTTGAAAACTGTTTAGAAAAAAAATAGTGACTATCATGATTATGCACCACAATTTCATGTTCCCGAAACTGTATTTGAGAAATAGTATTTAAGTGCAATAATTTTAATGATATTATAGGCATATGTTTTTAAAAGAGGTGCTAAAAGACTTTTCTGTTTTTCCTAAACTGATTTTTGTATTAGTCAACCAAAATCATCTTATGAAGATGGTTCATAGACATAATGCATGGGTGTTTTTCTTCATCATATGCATCTTTTAAGTGTTGTTCAAAGAAAACTTACTGTAACAGTGCAGAACGAAATCCTGAGCCATGGTTTTATATTTATCCATAAAACTAATAGCATTCTCAGATCCACAAATATCAAAGGTTTTCTTTTCTGTACTGGTGGTCATCAGAATGTATTGATGGTCTTCAGGTAATAGTGTATTACACTGTAAAATACACAATCAATTAGGTAATAATGTATTACACTGTAAAATACACAATCAATTAGGTAATAATGTATTACACTGTAAAATACACAATCAATTAGGTAATAATGTATTACACTGTAAAATACACAATCAATTACATACCTGTCTACCTGTGACGATGAAAATGCAGGTCATGACCTGCATTGAAGAATCAAATCTCAGGTCATAACGCGTACGAACTTTTTCGAGCTGAATTTCAGTATTTATGGTACATTTTCTTATAATGTATATCAAAGATACCAAAACATCAATGCATGTTCACTTTGTTAAGTCATTTTAAATCTTATTAAATATTATTTCATTGCACTTTTAAAGATTTTTATAAATTTGTGTAACTCAGTCTGATGTGCTTTACTTTTTGAGAAAAAGTACTACAATCATCAAACACTAGAATTTAATGTAATTCTTAAATGTTTGAAACTATTGACTACGTAGCCTTTAACCATAATATGTTCATTGAACAAGGAAATTAGACTATGATAAGATATAGTAATACAGTTAAAGGAAGTATAAATGTAAAAAATAATTTTCAACTTTTAAAAAAAAAATTGTATAAATGTATAGAAATAATGAAAAGTTATTTTTCAATATGTATTTGAATTTTATATTTTTATGATTTAATCTTTTTCACCCATAAAACGTAAATATAAGGAATAATTTTGAATGGTGAAAAATAAGGGGAAGTAACTCTAATTCACTTTGTAAACCAATGGTGCAATTTATTTACGACCTAAAGTGACCTAAAGCTAAGGTAATTGGTGTTAATTAACAGTGTATTTGACAGCAAAGCTGTCAAGTGAAGCCATGCACAATAATGGGTCACTTAATTTGACAGTTTACATAGCTAGATGAACTTCCTGTTCATGGAAGAATTACGAATTTGCCTGTATTTCAAAGGAATATTACTTATGACATCAATCTCAAGGCTAAGAAATACGGGTGAAATCGGGTCATTTTTGGAATTCCCGGGTTATTTCGATGACCCGGCGGGTGTTCCGGGTTATCCCTCAGAATTGTGAAAATCGCGGGTCACACCCGCAGAATACGGGTCAGTTGACAGGTATGCAATTATGTAATAATGTATTACACTGTAAAATACACAATCAATTAGGTAATAATGTTTTACACTGTAAAATACACAATCAATTAGGTAATAATGTATTACACTGTAAAATACACAATCAATTAGGTAATAATGTATTACACTGTTAAATACAACATTATTCCATGAAAACTGATTGGACCGATTTCAAACTACAATTACATAAAAAAAAAAAGTCATAAAATTTTTAAATGAAAAGTCTTCTTTTTTTATAATCGGCTGACATTGCCCCTGCATAGTATTTTTTTTTGTATCTAGTACCAATACATTAAATAAATAATACATGAATCCTTATTTCTGGTATGCTGTTATTGTTAAATGATCCAACAGTATGCAATATATAATATAATAAGAATAAGGAGGTGTGGTATGATTGCGGATGAGACAACTATCCGATAAAGTTCAAATGAAGTGGCAACTGTACAGCCTTCAAAAACGAGAAAAACACATACATTAAAAGGCCTAGACATGAAAAATATGAAAGTATTCAATTGAGAAAACAAATTTATAATAAAATAATTCACAAAAAAATATAGAAAGTTAATATGTGATGACTACCAATACTTCATACTGGTAATATAATCATGGAATTATTAATATAATTATGCAGACAAATAATGTTCAACATTTTACCAGATTTTCAATTTTAGCCAGAATGTCTTTGAGACTTTTTTCTTCATTCTGGATGATGTTGTCTGTGGCTAAAGCATTGGTGTGTGTTAACATTATTTCATTCTTTATGTCACAGCCTATAGGAAACAAACAAATATTTTATAAGACATTCAATTAAATACACATTTTTTTTTATGTGGTTTCGCATTATGCAAATATTCAAAATTTCATTAAACATTAAACGGAATTTGATACAACACAATGCAAATCAAAATGGTTTAATGAATTAAAAAAAATAAATACAAAAGGATCACAGTTGTAGATTAAAGTGCTTAAATTTGCATAGAATGGATGTTTCAGTGCTAAATCAAATACTTCAGTACAATACAGTCAAATGAACTTATTTGCAAATTAGACATTAAAATATACAATGTACCTTCAACAATGCTAACAGCTTTTGTTCCATCAAAATTGAAATATTAGTATAGATGGACAAGCTGATAAAAAGTTTAATTCATTAATCTTTTTACATTTTATGAACTTGAACAATAAGTAGATCTGCTGAATTTTTTGGCTTGACAGACTTTCTCTATTCATCACGTTCATAGCATTTTTTAAGATATGGACAAAACTTGCATTTTACTGCTATGTTCTCATGTATGTCCTGTTAGTCATGTTGGTTGGTAAACAATGCAATTGAACACATTTTGTTAAACTGGATATCCTAAAAATGATTTAGGCCAAGATTGGTTAAATTTGGCTCAGCTGTTTCTCAGAGGTGCAGATTTAACACAAGACATGCAGTGATCTAGTGATCATTCCAATGTTAACATTTATTTATCAAAGAAAATAAAATGATTCTTTTTAGACTTCATTTTTTTTTATAAATCAAATAAGTTTTTAGGTACATGATGTAGTCAGACGTCTTTCAATTTACATAAAAGAGGGGGTAGGAGGGGTCCTGATCCTGAAATCCAGGGTTTAAAAACACGAAATCCTGAGGTCCCGAATTTAAATAAATTTAAATCCAGACATCCCAAAATTCAAAAAAAGAATTCCCAAATCCCGAAATTCTGAGCGAAAAAACACCTGATCCCGGAGTCCTGATCAAGGTCTTATCCCCCCTCATAAAAGGATAAAGTATTACCAGGCAGACTGTCTGATTCAGCAGGCTCCATGTCACAGCTTTCCATGACCAATTTCTTCTGTTCAAGTCATTCTGGCAGTTATTCTATAAAAGAAATTAAAATGAGTTTGAGAAATAATAAAAGATACATCAACCGTCAACGAGCATTTCCTGTATAAATCTAAAAAATAAAGGTGAGTTAGGATTTGGAGTCAACCTTGCACTATATATGTGTGTGTTAAACGTAAATCAAAAGTAATTTCACTTGCAGAATAAGATTGTAAATCTATGTACATGATGTATGATGCACGTTAATAAAAACTAATTTTCTCCAATTGAGAAAATTCTTCTTCTTCAGGATACTTCTCGTTGCGCATGCGTAGTAAAATTTAATATTCTTGTAAATGCCAAAGAAAAAATATACAAAAATTATACAAAAATTTATTATCTTGATTAAATCAGTTGGCAGAGAGCACCGTGTGTAAGGTGTGCTCTGAAACTATCAACTGTGGTTGACTATATATACTGAGGCCATAGGAAGCATGTTCCATTGCATGATGTTGTGTGGGAAAAATGACCATTTATATGTTCCCTTTGAGGTTTGTATGTGTCTATAAGCATGATAAGTATTAGGATGGTTTTGTCTTGTTTTACTGTCTGTTGGTATTAAAATTTCAGATGGAATGGTAATAAGGCCGTGAATTACTTTATGAATAAACATGTTTTTTGGTGAAATTGGTAATGCCGACTTAAAAGTCGATCAGGCCAGGTAGAGGACACTTATTACTGAAATAATTATTGTTAAAAGTGCTTTACTGACTGTAGCTTAACAACAGGTGTCAGCAATATCGTCAAATTAAGAAGATGGTTGTGAAAAGGACCATGGAAATGAATTTGTACCTTTGAAATGCAATTTTATAGATGACATATAAAGAAAGACCAAATACATGCAGAAGTAAAAAAAATGCCCATTAAATCCAGAAATTAATTTTATCTTTCTGAAACATAAAATGCATTTAAATTTTATATTATATATATATATATACTATAGTGGCCATGCTTGAAACTTTCTTATCTGCACAGTACACAGAGTAGTTTTATAATTTCATTCGTTTAAACGGGCAGTGCATTAGAATGAAATTAATTTCTCCTGGGTGTTTCATCATATGTAGCATAGAGGGCGTAATGTTTTCCCGCTTCAAAATTATTTTCGCGGTATTTTATTGCCTATGTAATCATTCAGCACGACATCGTCAATCTGTCGTCTTGGTACGCTGCCTATCTTGAATTTGATAATGGACCCAAATTCTCCATTACTTGAGGAATCTCCTGCATGGTGTTTCACAACAGGAAATTTTCAGCAAAACTTAACCACAATTAAAATTTCAACAGCAGCCCTTTCGAGAACCTCATCCTGGTTGTATATGCCTTTTATCGTTTTATTGCAACATGTCCAGCACGAGCGGAACGAAGTCAGTCTAAGTTTCAGGAAGGAGCCTGATATGGTTATGGATAACCAATATTTGAGGAATAGATGCCTATTCAACCGGAAAGCAGTCGATAGGCCAAATACGGAATTATTTATAAAGATGAGTATTTAAATATTTCTATTGGTAGTCAATCGAGTGCACACTCTCTCACACACGACTATTTTGAATATGAACAAGGTCAGTCTAAAATTATCGTCAGAGATAGATTATAGAGACATATTGATTTTTGGTATAACATTGGTTGTCATGATTTCATTACCGATACCATTTTACACGCTTATAAAATACATGTTATACTACACGGCTGTCTGTTTTGTTTACAAAACAACATACAGTGATTTTGTTTTAGAAGCTATTGAAGATTTTTTGTTTAGGGGACATTATTATTGAATGAATGTACTGATGACAAACCATTGGTTTGCTAATTCACTTGCTACAATTACATACCTCTGTTCTAAACAATGGCAAAGAAAGTTTTAATTTTAGATATAGGTCATGTCAATTTACATCTATGGTAAACACCTTTGTATAATTTGAAGATATCTTGGTAGCTATGCAATCTAATTAAACAGAATTTTATTGTTTTAAGTTTGACATTCAGATTATCACCATATAGGCATATACGATCTGCATTCTGATTATCTTGGTTTTTACTGGACATATGACAAGGTATAATAATTGAGACTACAAATCCTTGGATGAAAGTTCATATATTTTTATTCTCGTTCCCCTTTTTGGATAAAGTTCTGCTTATTATATATTTACTAAAGTTACTTGACCTCTAATTAAATTGAGGTGAATGAAAAGAAATTTTCATGTATACATATAGATTATGGATTTGGCACCAATTCTGATATAAGCGTGTATACAGATATTGCCACATGAGTTAAAAAAAGACCTTATTGATCAAAGTGGTTGTGTCCATATGGTCTCCCAGTTATACATTGATATATTTGGTTAGTTTATTGATACAGACAAAGCTCTCCTAAGCATACCAGTTGAGAGACTGTCATAACAAAAAAGTTAAAGTATCTTCAGGATATTTAGGTTATTTTATGGGAGAACTGTAGCTTCCATTGGTCAGATTATATCCATTTCGTATATATGTCATAGGAATGTGGCTTATATTATGATTGAATCATTAGCATTGATGTTAAATCAGCCTATTCTTCGAATCTAATATTGGACTTTCAGTTCAAAGTAAAGAGCAGCTTATACTCTGACTGGTAAATCTTAAATGTGTTAATTCTAACATTTTGTATCCAATTTTTCGTATCACACTATGTTTTTAGTGATACCAGTGGAACTGGATATGGTGGATGTTCAGTAGAAAATCCTAAGAATATTGCTCATGGTACAATGTATGTGTCATGAATACGATGTACACTATAGTTCTACTTGGAAAGAACTTACGGCTGTTAAATGTATATGGCTTCTTTGACAGATTTTATGAGAGATAAACGCATTAATGGTTTACGGATAACAAAAACTTTGTTTCCATTGTTCATACATGTATAAGGGCAGTATGAAGCCCTATTGGCAAGATATTGCATATGCCATTTTTGTGACTTGTTTGAAGCACACTTGTTCTTAAGAGGTTGAATGGATACCTAGGGCAAAGAATGAAATTACAGACTATATAAGTCTTATCATAATGACTGCCGTTATGCAGTTCATATTTTTGAATATTTGGATTCCCTGTTTGGGTCCTCATGAAATTGATATGTTTGTTAGTGATCTTAACCATCGATTACCTGTATTTTACTCCAGGTATTATGTACATTCAATGTGTAGTGATCAATGGTGATGCGTTCACTGTCTATTGGCAAGGTTTAAATGGGTGGTATGTTCCCCCAGTTTGCCTATTATTGGAAGTCCTTATGTATACATGCAGCAGTGTAAGGCATATTTTACTATTATTTTACCTTTGTGGAGATCGGCGTATTACTAGCAGCAGTGTAAGGCATATTTTACTATTATTTTACCTTTGTGGAGATCGGCGTATTACTAGCCGTTTTTATATACCAAAGGAGATAGATTAATTCATCAGAAGGTATAAATGGGTGGTATGTTCCCCCCAGTTTGCCTATAATTGAAAGTCCTTATGTATACATGTACAAGGCATATAGAACTATTGTTTTACCTTTGTGGAGATCGGCGTTTTACTAGTCGTTTTTATGTCCCAAAGGAGTTATATTTATTGATCAGGTGTTGGGTTACATTACCTGCCTACTAACAAAGTTAATTTTTTACCTGGTAGAGGGAATAAATCGGCCTTTGGTATATTGATTTACCATTTAGGGTGTTGGCTATTAGAATGGAGTTTAGGGTGACATTAAATTAACTAGTATTAACTTGGTGATAGTTTTCATGTTGAAATTAACTAGTATTAACTTGGTGATAGTTTTCATGTATTGGGGTCATTTTTATTGCATGTGCTATATTGTATTTTTTTTCTTTTTTTTTTTCTTTTTTTTCTTTCATTTTATTGGTATATTATGTATTGTACTGATGAACGTTTAACTATGTCAAAACTTGGAAGGAACCACATATCAATTTAAAATTATGTTATTAAATACATGTATGTTTTTTCCAGGTGTTCAGAAACGATATTGCTTTGTCTAGTCCTGTATGTGATGCATACTATAGTATAAAGGGGCGCACTCAATTATTGGTGAAGATTCTCCAACAGATTCTCAATTAGAGAAATATGTGTTTGAGGATGTTAAAAAGAAATTAGCCTCACAAATCTGGAAGGAAGAGCCGATGA
Organism: Mytilus edulis; assembly: GCA_019925275.1. Lineage (NCBI taxonomy): Eukaryota > Metazoa > Mollusca > Bivalvia > Mytilida > Mytilidae > Mytilus > Mytilus edulis. The sequence continues at coordinate 19,698,677 of CM034349.1, read as the reverse complement.
GTTATTACAGGATGCGTATAATAAACAAGTTATTTTGTGCATATAATCGTTTTACACAACGTACCATTTGTGCGTGTATATTGGGATATCTAGGTTTTATGCGTGTATCAGAATTGTTGAATTTGCGTTATTATTAAATTAATTGCAAGTCAACACACATTTCAATTTTTATCGAAAAAAAAAAAAAAAAACCAAAAAAAACCCGGATATTTACAGAGATGGAAACTGGTTTATTATTGTGAAGAACGTCACAACTTTGCGTCCAGTCCTAATTTGGAATTATATATGCATGCAGTGTCATTCAATCTGATTAAAATTTGTATTCATTCAGGAATTTGTCACAAGTGAAAGAAATTTTTGTTTTTCGTTCTACAAATAAGCCTTTAAGCTATACAAGGATGAGGGGACTTTCTTTGATGCAATTTCTCCATTTGTTCCCGATATAAAAGCATAGGGATTATATAGTATCTTGTGGTGCTATTACTGCTGAAAGGTTTGGTCTTTCACTCAGATAGACTCTTTAAACGTCATGGACGTTGGAAGTGTGACACTTCAAAGGATGGCTATGTGAAAGACGATTTATCAGAATGTAGGATTGTTTCTCAGAATTTGGGAAATGAATATCTTTTTTGTTTATTTAAATTTTGAACTATATAATTTTCCATACATAGTAATAAATAGCTTCCTGTTCTTTGGGTTCAGCATCGGCTTTGTCGTGCGACTATCCACTTTACAAAGTCTTTGGTATTTATTATATCCTTTTAATGGCGTGTATATTCAGAGTGTATATATGTATACTTGGATATTTGGTACAAGTATTGGTTATACTTGGATATTTGGTACAAGTATTGATTATACTTGGTTATTTGGTGCAAGTATTGGTTTTATGTCTACATTGGTGGGTGGTTTATACCAGGAGAATTATAATTTCATTCGTTTAAACAGGCAGTGCATTAGAATGAAATTAATTTCTCCTGGGTGTTTCATCATATGTAGCATAGAGGGCGTAATGTTTTCCCGCTTCAAAATTATTTTCGCGGTATTTTATTGCCTATGTAATCATTCAGCACGACATCGTCAATCTGAGGAGTCGAATTTTCTTGGTAAATTTTAATTCTTGTTAAAGTTTATTAAGCTTTTTATTTGGAGAGTTTTTATTTGATACTGATGTTTGAATTATATATTATATGTGTAGATATATATGTATGAATTGTGTTTATTTCTTATTAAATATAGAGCATCAGCGTTGTCGTGCGACTATCCACTTTACAAAGTCTTTGGTATTTATTATAGCCTTTTATGGCGTGTATATTCAGAGTGTATATAAAATGTATGTATACTTGGATATTTGGTACAAGTATTGGTTATACTTGGATATTTGGTACAAGTATTGATTATACTTGGTTATTTGGTGCAAGTATTGGTTTTATGTCTACATTGGTGGGTGGTTTATACCAGGAGAATTTGTGATACAGCCATATGTTACAATTGTTATGATGAACCTTTATTGAACGCTATCTTTTTTATTCTATTCTACCATATAGTGACCGCCTTAAAAAAAATTGAAGATTATGTCACAGGAGGAAACTTACAAGACATAGATTGATATATATCGATTTAAAAAAAAAATGAGAACTTAAAAAATTAAGTAAAATATTAATGTTATAATTGATCAGTTAATACTGATGCTTTGAAATTGAAGATTTGAAAGAATCTACTGAAGTGGAATTTACAATGTTATCCAGTAGTTTAAATTCGTTCCATTCAGTAATAGTTAAGATTGGAAAATAGGATTCTTTTCTGTACTGTGTTATGCAGGATGGAATTTGGAAGCTGTTCGAGTTAGAATTTCTTGTTTAGTGTCTTTTTTGTGGGATTAATTTATTATTTTTAGGCATTGCAACCTTTTCGTGTTCAATTTTATAAAGCATTACCAATCTGGAGTCTTTTCTTTTGTCAGAGAGAGTGCGACATTCAAGATGTTGTAACATGTTACCAACGCTTGAGGTGTTTCTGTATTTGTTGGTAATAAAACATGCAGCCCTCCTTTATTGGCTTTAACAGGTCAGGAATAACCACCAATTGGTGGATTATACCTCAATTGACATATAATTCACCAATTGACATATATTGGTATAGACCAATTGACGTATTAATGCAAGTTTTTTGGAATAAAATGCTAGTGTGAGATATGGACATGATGGATAGGAGCATCATTTTGCAACTTGCAACCTATTTTATGACCATTATAGAGTCCTCCGAAAGTTTGAGTTTTGTCAAAGCCTGCTGCATCTCTTGAGAATGCATGTGTACAACAATTCTTTTGTTGAAACATCTGTACTATTGACCATGATTGACTTTTGATAATGAAAGTCAAGTATTAACAAAGAGCTCCATTCACCTGTAGAGTTGTATTCATAATCACATGACTGAAGACATGAAGACAGTATTGATGTCCATTGACAGGTGATTAGTGGTAAATTTGCTAATCAAGAATTGACAAGATAAGTTAGATAACAATAGAAGAAACTGCAAATACAATTATTGATTAAATGCAATATGTAATGTCACTATACTAAACAAGGAATGTTTGACATGTTTTCATACCATAATACGGTTTTAAGAAAACTATGCTCCACTTTGAATAATTTGGTTTGAAAAGAATTATACGTTAATTGGTCTATACCATTATATGTCAATTGGTGGATTATAGGTCAATTGAGGTATAATCCACTAATTGGTGGTTATTCCTGACCTGTTTAAAGGGGGTCTCATTTGGGGGGTCTGATCCTGGATCCCGCTTACTGTTTTGTCAGATTCCCGTATCCCGCTTACACTATATAAGTAAGCAATTCTCATTTTTTTGTAATTTCCCGTTAGACTTCATTTCCCGTTTTCACGACACAATAATTTGACTTTGACGGGTCACGCTTAGACGCCAATGAGACCCACTTTAAACTTTTCAATGCTATGTCTTGTTGTAAGTATGGATCTCAAACAGAGCAAGCATATTCTAGTGATGGCTTTACTATGGACTTGTATGCTTGCTCTTTAATGTATACATGTAGCTTATACAAATTATTCATTTGTTTTAAATCTGCAGGTTGTACGGCTTGTTAAGTGGGTCAGACGAGGTTTTATAAATACCAATATAGGATAGCGATCGCCATTGACAGTAAAACCTCGTCTGACCCACTAAACAAAATGTGTTCTCAACTAAAATTTGTAATTCTCATATGCTGAAAGAGAATTTTTTTGACAATTTTTGAATTTTTAAGGTAAAATTATGTTGTATTCTACTAAATTTTTCAATGTCCAGAGAAAATGTAACGGCCATGTTCCATATTCGGAATATTTCTGCTATATTGCATTTGTTTAAGTATCAACATATGCTCATTTTACCAAAAATCATACTGATTCATTTATTTCTATGAATTGTAGATGCTACATAATGAATTTTATTGGGTCTTAAAGATTATGGATGCTCTCTCGATTATATTAATAACTTTTGTAGTTGTGAAATTGTTTTGTATAAAAAGCACTTCTTATTTATGTACATAGCATATTTCAAAAAAGTGTCTGCGGATAATGAAGAAAAAGATTAAAATTGCATCTTCACCTTTGATAGATGCTGATGTAATTCTTTTAATTTCATATTGAATACCTCAACGTTTGGATGCTGGCTTCCAATTATTTATAGATTCTGGCATCCCAACATATCAGGAAACTGACATCCCAACATATCTGGATGCTGGCATCCCAAAATATTCGGATGCTGGCATCCCAATATATCGGGATGCTGGCATCCCAATATATCGGGATGCTGGCATCTCAATATATCGGGATGCTGGCATCCCAAAATATGAGGATGCTGGCATCCCAAAATATCCGGATGCTGGCATCCCAATATATCTGGATGCTGGCATCCCAAAATATCCGGATGCTGGCATCCCAAAATATCGGGATGCTGGCATCTCAATATATCTGGATGCTGACATACCAAAATATCCGGATGCTGGCTTTCCAAAATATAGGGATTCTGGCATCACAACCTTGCAGACATGTACCATTTTTCATTATGACATACGAATTTAAATGCTGCTTCCTAATCAATTGGATTTTAGTATCAATCCACCAATATAACACCTAGTACATTTCCAGTTTTAATTTATATTGAGAATGTGACATCATAGGTAAGAGTGTGAAATGTATACTTGACCAACAAACTGAGTCTGAATTGTAAAGTGCTAGTTGACCATGTTAATGTTGATGTCAACAATTTGATATTGATAAAACTACTGTCAATGTACTACCGGTAAGTTTCCAATAATTAGCCAATTTTAATGTTATTTTTCTGAATTTGATTACCATTATGTAAGACATGATGTATACATGTTATTGACTATTGTGGTCTCGAGAAAATACATTTATATATGATGACATCAGGACTATAATTTTCAAATCTGATATGCTCATGTTTCGATCCAATGTTCATAGAATTTTTTTTTTTAAATAAGCTTAATGCAATTGCCAGCTGAAATCATAGTTTAGTACATGTAGTTCCCAAGGCTTTCAGAAATCAACTGGAAAAATTTAAAAAAAAATGCTGCTCATTTTGTATGGCATTTTATCAATCAAATGAATTTGCCCAATGACCATCAACTTTGGGAATGTCTGATTAACTAAGTCATCCAGGACAAACACTCTACAAAACGGATTGGTGACTGTACCTTTATTAAAATTCTAAATATGAGGTGCGTTATATTTAAACCTACATAATAATTTTTGTTTTGTGTCTATGAGAAACCCCATTGGCATCCAATGTATAAAATAAGGAGATTTGTAAAAATAATCTATTATTGATACTAGTGCACAGTGTCTATGATCTGTACGTACTGGATATTGTCAGTATCTCTGGACTTGCTGTATACATCTTCCAATGAGTCAGTACATCATGTCAGGATCTTCTAGTACTTGAGCCTTTCATTTTATTAACAAAACTTACATTTTCTTTATTACAATCATTATTAAAATTGTATCTTTTTTTCTGTATTTTAATATTTCAATATTTGTTAATCATTTAATCAAATCAGTTACACGAACTGGAACTTTCAAACTTTCTATCATCATGTATTGCTAGTAATCTGAAATCAGCTGGAATCACAAATGATCTGGTGCTGTTTGGATGATTCGTCGTCCGAGTTTAACCTGTCCAATAACTATAAAGTGTTGCGATACATTAATACACAACACATGAATAGTAACCAGAAAGGTGAAGCCACTTCTTTACAAATGCTGAAAAGAGAAATAATAATTCATATTATATATGAAAGACAACAACAAATTTTCGTTGTAACATCACAACACTAGGGAACGAGAAAACGCATTATTATTCGAAGAAAACCTTCATTTAAACTTCTTTTAAATTAAGTTTTCCACACCAATATATGCCTGTTGTTAACATTCAAAACACATACATTTGACATATGAACCACTAGTTCAATTGATTTTTTTTTATAGAACAACATCCAGGTCTATACTGTACATTATGAAAGGGAGAAAAGTGGTTTTTTTTTTAGAAATACATCCTACATGTATTTAGCGACTTTCGTGAAATTTAATTCCCATCTAAGGGTGTATTCGGTTAACACCTTTTTTTAAATTTGTGTGGTTTTTTTTTTATTTTAGCCTAGTCCTGGAACACAAAACTCTTGTAGCGATATTTACATTTTCCTTAATTTTCGTATTTTCTTTTCATTCATTTTGCAAATTTGCTATATATATGCATTGCTTTTATTATCAAGCTTCCACAGAGCTTCGTTTAAAAAAAAAGAAGAAATAAATCACGAAAAATATCAGCTTAAAATCGTTTATGAAAAGATGACTCCGAGGCATATTTGTAAGACTAGCTTGACCCATAAAACTATACATGTAACCTATTTAGGGGTTAAAATTTTTTGTAACAGCTAACTAGCTCAAGACTTGTTGGCAGCAGGATTTCACTAGCCCTGTTGGAAGAACTGCTAGTCCATCAAAACTGACCTGCTAGCCCTAGTATGCCGTAAAAATCAAGAGTTTGCTGCCTAATACAAAATGTGTGTCCTTTGTTTTGAAGAAGACATTATACATGTTATACACTGTATTTCATATTTTTTGTTAATCTGCTATTTATTCTGTTGGTGCTTAACCTAATTTAGTTGTTCCCACATTCAAAGCAGACTTTTTATTTGCGTGCTTGGGGCAATTAACGGCAATTTTTACAGAGCATCGTCTGTTTTTTTCATCACCAACAGCCAACCTTGCCAGAGGAATCATTGTGTCCTAGTTCTGCCAACTTTTTTTACAGGTAGTAAATATGGTAAATGCGTGAGTTTTTGGCCAAATTGTAAAGATCAAATACAAAACAATAGATCAAAGGCAAATGCTTCCAAATTAGCATGAAAATGTGTGAATCTCGCGATAAAGACTTGGCAGGTTTCCTGTCTTACTTTTTGGACCTTTTGGATTATAGCTCTTCATCTTTTATATAAGCTTTGGATTTCAAATAATTTGTCCACGAGCATCACTGAAGAGACATGTATTGTCGAAATGCGCATCTGGTGCAACAAAATTGGTACCGTTAATTATTAGACACTATAAAAACATTTCCACTTTTCCCGGTCGTATTTGGCATTTTTTGGGGGGATGAATTGTCAGTCTCATTACCCCCTTCATCTACAGTTTTTCGTTTTGAAACGGATAAAGTTCCTGGGGTTTCCGTATTAAAATATTAAGAAATATTTTGTTGCATGGTTTCGTGCTCAAGAGCTGTGCGACAAGACAGGTCAATACCGATCAATACATCATACCCCCAAATACCGTTAATTGAAAATCTCGGCATCAGCAATGTACAATACCCCAGGCCATGGTATGAGAAATCAATATTTAAAGTACTAGAATTGCAATCAACATACGATACCGAGCAGCCAGAGTTGTTTTTCTATTTTTAAAATATGTACAACAGGACCTGTACAAACCAGTTCAAATTCTTGGAATCCCGGATGACTTAATTGAATCGGATTGGCTAACATAGAATAGTGATGAAGGGATTTTCCACTTTCTATATTGGAAACGTCAAGAATTTTGTGTTACTAGTCCGTCGGGCATATCGGGTTACACATTTTAACTGCCCGAGGCGTAATTGATCTAGTCCCGGGCGTCGGGCTAGTGGAATTTTTAACCCCTGCTATTATTATTAATTCTTGCCAGTAAGCTAACTTAAGTACAAATGTATATATATTAGAGTAAATTTATTTTGAAATCGGTAAATCTGTTATGTATGATAAGCGTTTCTTTCTTTTAAAACATAGTATTTCAAATGTTACATTCAATCTGATTCATATATGACTATGCAGTATGAGTTTTGTTCATTGTTGGAGGCCATATGCTGACATTTAATTGTAAACTGCTTAGTCATATTAGTGCTATATTATTTGGTCTCAGTCCGGTGGAGAGTTGTCTCATTAGCAATCATACCATTACTCAGATATTACTCGGACTTCAAACGGCTGTTTTGCAAGACAAGCTAGGCCCATGAGTGTAGGAAGTCAAGACTCAGAGTAATCTTGGACGGGCACAAGTTAACTGGTTTTAGACCCTTGCATAAAAAGTCAATCAACACATCAATTTTCTAGACCGAAAATTAATCTGAAATTAAGTTTTTCATACTTTATTTTTCTTGAACTCAAAGGACTCTTACCAGTGATGCATTTTAATGGTTTTCTTATAGGTTGTCTAGGGGTAAACAAATTAATTTTGCGGACCCAATATTTTTATTGGCACTAAGCACTGTTACAGTCATAATTTCTCTCTCATAGACTCGATGTAAAAAAAAAGGTAAAAACTCTCATAGTCATATTAAAGTATGTCCGTCTTGGAGGCTCACCGCTACCATAGACGGATCCAGCCCCCTCCTTTTTCGTGTGAAAAAATTTGGTTAATTATACAGGTAAACACTAAAAGATGGCTTTAGCGGGTCCCTTTGATATGGCAGTCAGTGCCCCCCCCACCAAAAAAAATATCCCATTTATAGAAAGTTCTGGAATCACCATTGGCTACCACAAACGGATCGAAGTGCATCCCTCCCCGACGACATGGGAGAATCTGGCGACTGACATTAATCATTGTTGCCTAACCATTTAAGCCTGTTATTTTCCCTCTGGAAGTAATCAGAATTATTATCTTGCAAAACAGCTGTTTGAAGTCCGAGACAAGCTACATGTAGGCCCATGAGCGTAGGACGTCAGAGTAATCTCGGACGGGCACAAGTCAAATCGTCTCCTATAGAAAAATTCGACATCTGATAATATATATATGAAACCATTAGGCATTACAGACATTATATACAGTTGTCTAGTTGAGTAGGATATATTCCTTATGAATGGCTAAATCTGAGAAATCTCGGGACTACGAAGTGCATGTAAAATATAAGCAAATCTACTTTGTCTTACCTGTATGAGTAGCGTTCTATTGCGTATGTTTCTGTTATATCAAAATGATAATAAATTGCGGCATACTGGCCAAAGAAGTGTTTTTCGTCCTTCCCCTTGCGTCCATTTCGCCGATTTTAAACATTCTTTTTACATGACGTCGTGCGGGTGGGATTTGCCGCAATTAGCGTAGAAAAATAGTGCAAGCGCTTTCAGTATTAAACATAAGAAAAACTAATAAATAATAGAATATTAAAAGGGTTACCTGTTTTAATTACTTTTCAAAAAATATTTACATCGGTAGAAGTGATTCTTGAGATTTGATTTCTTATCATGTTTACTGTCTCTGCATGAATCTCTACGCATGATGGTAAAACACCTCTTACGTCATAATATCCCTGACGTCATTAGATAAAGTGTTGGGAGGAAAACAACAAACGGATTTTTGTTGTTGTTTTATTTTTTGCATTACACAAAATTATGCATTGGAGTACATCTAAAGAAATTCGGCCAACAGTATATCAAACAGAACTTGTAGGATTACTGCATTCGGATATTTTGCGATGTCTGCACTCCTACAGTTTTGGATGCCAGCATCCAGCTTTTTCGGGATGCCAGCATCCCAATAAAACGGGATGCCAGCATCCCAATATAACGGGATGCCAGCATCTCAATAAAACGGGATGCCAGCATCTCAATAAAACGGGATGCCAGCATCTCAATAAAACGGGATGCCAGCATCCCAATATGACTGGATGCCAGCATCCCAATAAAACGGGATGCCAGCATCCCAAAATAACGGGATGCCAGCATTTCAATATATAGGAAATCTAGCATCCCCAAAAAATAAAAAAATATTTAAAAAAAAATATATGCAAAACTAGCATCCTAGTAAAAGTAAGATGCTCCAGTACATTATTATTTTAACAACAGCATCTACATCAAATTTTAATGCTGGAAGCATATAAAATCAAACAGACAGCATATGTACTATAAAAAGATGCTACCTTATACAAAATATGAAAGCAATTAAAAAATTGAGAAATACTTTGACAAATTATTCAAAATTAGCATCTTTTCATTGACATATGCTATTTCCTAGTTATTTCACGGAATGTATGACAAAAACTGTACATGAGAATTTGAAATTTTAGTTGAGAACGCATTACAAGTCCCTGTGGTTGTACAATTATGATCAATTATGTACACCCACTCCGTCCCAAATAACTCCCTTAGCGAATAGCGTCCCCTGTTTGTCAGTTATAAAATACTTAGACAAAGGATTAAAGTTTTAACTACATTTTTTACCTGAGAAGTATTATTTGATAGACCCTGTATTGTTTGTAATTTTTCCTGTTAGAATATATTTAGATTGTTCATGTTTGTGTTATCTTTGTGCTGTTTAACAGAGCTTCAGTGAGGTTGTTTTCTCATAAACTCACATAAAATATCACTAAAACCCCATTTAGTTTTATTAACAACGCACCGCTATCATACCTCTAACTGGAAAGTATCAGAAGTCAATTTTGAATAATGCCGGTGCGTAGAAAAGAGAAACGGTAACAAATGTTCTCGATGAAATCAATAAAAGAAAATCACGAGAAAACAATTGATTCTCTTTGGGATTCCTGATATGGTTGAACAGAGCAAAGAAGAAAGAGATGAATTTCACAAGGAAAAACTAAACGAGCTATCTAAAGATTGCAAGATCCAACTAGATAATGAAAAACTAAAAATGGTCAAAAGACTACAAAGTTTGATAAGGAGAAACCAATAGACCAATTTTAGTGAAATTACCAAGTGTTGAACCAAATTTAACTATATTTAAAACTGAACAAACATTATTCTATATAAAGGCAGGGACTTTCTATACTAATTATACTATTAGTAAAGAAAGTCCCTGATAAAAGCTAATTCAAAGTATTCAAAAGTTGGAGTGAGTAATGACCTTACTCGAGCAGAACTTAGAAAACAAGAGAAAAAGCTGTGGGATCTAGCCATAAAACTAACTGAAGATCATGGAGTCTGGGGGACTATCATTTCAAAGTCCAAGATGTAGTCAGCAATGACTTCAGAAAAACTCCTAAGCGCTTCTACACATATGTAAAAAGTAAGAAACAAGCGTCATCAGGTGTTTCCGCTCTTATCAACAAAGGCTTATTCAAAAAAGGAGAAAAACATATAGCAGCAAATTATCGACCAGTTTCACTAACTTCTATTTCATGCAAAGTTCTCGATCACACCATCCACAGTTCAGTCATCACATTTTTGGAAAAGCATAACATCTTGACAGACAGTCAGCATGGGTTTAGAGCACGTAGATTCTGTGAGACACAACTAATTGCAACAATATAAGGAATTGCCAAACAACTGAAATCAGGGAAAGATCCAGTGGATGCAATCTTACTCGACTTTGCAAAAGCTTTTGACAAAGTCCCCCACTGCAGATTACTCAACAAACTGAACCATTATAGCATTAGAGATGAAAACCTGAATTGGATAAAATCCTTCTTAGAAAACAGGAAACAACAAGTAGTAGTTGAGGGCTGTAAGTCAACACTGGTAGATGTACTTTCAGGGGTCCCACAAGGGACTGTGTTAGGACCCTTAATCTTCTTAGAATTTATTAACGACTTACCAGAAACATTGCAACATTCAACTGTCAAACTATTCGCAGACGACTGCCTCCTATTCCACCATATAAAGAATTCTCAGGACGAAGCCAAACTACAACAGGACCTTTCAGCATTAGAAGACTGGGAAGCCAAATGGCAGATGAAACTTCAAACTCCACCCAAAAAAATGCACCGTCATCCGCATTAGCACCAACAGTAAATAAAAAAAAATACATACTATAAATTACATGGCCTAATCTAACTTATCTTTAAAACCCCTTTGTATAGGAAATATATTTTCATATGTAGAACAGGTTCTCTATTTATATACAGTGTTGCTTCTTCTTCCACCATTGGACATCTAACCATATTTACATGTTCAGCTCAAGTGCTCTCTATATACAGTGATGTTGCTCCCTCCATCATTCTACATCTGATGTTTGCATATTTACAGTATAGAAATTGAACTGATCTTCATTGAAGGACATTATCTGATTTTGACCAAATATGGAGATGTTAAACGGAGTAAGAAAAATCGAAAATTTAAAAACTTTTAACTGGACAAGAAAAGAAAAAGGAAAATAACAATGATGGGAATTTTATGTTGTGCCAATAAGACCAAAAACATTGTCTAAGTAAATGACAAAAAAATGAAAGAACAGAAAAACGATTAACACTCTGGTTTTAACATATAGTACATTATTTGTATAACGTTAGTCATTGATGTAATAAATAAGTATATGAAATATTTGTCACTTGTATTTGTTAGTAAAAACTTATTAACAAAAAGAAGAAATCTAAACAGAACAAAAAAGGATCGTATGATAATATGCAATCACAAAATAAAAGTAAACTCATGTACAAATTTTTAATATTTCGACTTTAACATAAAAATGTTGCACATTAAAATGTAAAAATGTATTTTATATAGCTAATTTTAGTGTAAATATTGTATATACATTTTAGATAGTCTCTCATAACTCTTTTTAGAGTGGCTCTTGTATGTTTTATGATGTTGTTTTATCATTGAACTGTTTGTATGTTTTATATAATGAAGAGGTGAGACTTAAATAAAATATTGTCTTGTCTTGTGTCTTATATTAACTTAAATTTATTTTATCGTTATTATATTGTATAATATCACTCTTTTTCTAAGTTGGTAGTTTTGTTTTGGGTTTGTTGTTTTTTTTTTTTTGGGGGGGGGGGGGGGGTTCCGGGTGGTGAAAAGAACCACCCTCTCCCTGGGCAAGAAAGGTTGGCAAACTAAGGTAGCTACCATTTGATTTTAGGGGTTGGGGGCTAGGATGAAATTTGTAAATACGGGGCAGGAGTTTTGAGTAAAAAAGGCAAGATGCCATTTTCTGTAAAATAAATCGGACCGAATAGAATGAAAAATAAAAAGGCAGGACAGAGATAAAACAACTAAAAAATTTAGGACAACATTTTTCATCCCCTCCCAAAAAAGTGTATATTATATACACGAAAGCAGATCATTTATTTAATAAACTGTCTGAATTATTAATAGTAGATAGTAAGGACAAGAGATGATAAACCAAAATTAATTGATATACTAGATAGGCTCAGAGACATAGAATTATATGTCTCTGAAAGGCTTAACAAAAAAAAATAGGTACCTATCAGGAATTGCAGGATATTCTATTAATAACCGACTTATAGAATGATTGCATGGTATTTTTTTCCAAAACATGTGATACAAGTGGAAAATATCAATGTATTTTTTCAATCATTGATATAAATAACCTAAAAAGTTGAAATAATATACATTTTGTCCTTAAAACTGGGAAAAATCACAAATCTACAAAAATTGACTGCATGGTAAATTTGACACAAAAAATAGGCTATAGTTTTTTTAGTTTAATTTATTCAGATTGGTCCACTTCATCTTTATTGAAAGTATGAAAAGCATTTAATGGCGAAACTGTGATTTTTTTCACGATAAATGCCCCAAAATAGGTGAAAATTGAAAGAAAATGGGAAAATCATCCTACTTGGGTCTTTTCAAAGCGCCGTAGCAAAAAAAAGTTATGCACCGCCATATGCCATGATTTTTCTTCACCAATTATTTTTTCACAGTCCTATAAACCCAAAATTTAGGTTAAAAACAAAAGATTAATTCTAGAAATATTTGGCTCCTCAGGGGCAGTATGCATAAAGCTACCTAAATTAAGACTAGTTTGTTCCAAATTTTTCTACATGCTTTACGAAAAATTAGTACTACGATCGGATATCTTAACTCAAGTTAATTAAGTAGTGGTTTTGTGCATATCAACCCAGAGGTGTACATCCTTGAAGGGATAAAGAACATATATGCGTTATTATTAGAAAGAAAACTAGCACTGTTTTATATAGATTTAGATAATCGTTATAATACCTGTGAACGCGATCGGGACCCAAGTTTAAAAATTCAATAAGGTTAGGTTGTGGTTACTACCATTTTAAATTGCTAGTAATGGTTCTTGTTATATTACAAATGATTCATCAATGGAACAAGCTTGCTATAATCTAAATCAGTTTTCTACTTCGGAACTAATTTTTTTTTACTGTAATGGTAAGACAAGAGAGGTGCCGAAATGTCAGATGTTGTAGAGAAAACTATTGCAGCTTTACCTAAAATATTTGGTGAAAACTTGTTAGGAGGAATTGGTCAAGGTGTTCAAAGTCCAAAATATTTATCAGGACTTGGTCGGTGTTTTCAGACATTTGTTCGTCTGTTACATAAATCTAAAACGAAAAATGTAAGTTGGCAAAACAATTTGTTGTTGTGATTTGATGACTTTTAATTATTAAAGTTACAGTAATTATGTTGTATTACTTATAATTGGTATTTAAAAACCAAGTTTGGTATTGTTGTTATTTGTTTGAAAATCATGATTGTTGTTATAATTAGCTTTGATGTAAAGTAAACTACATGTAGTTAGCTTGGTATGAGTAAAATAATGAAATTTTAAATGAAAAACATGAAAGATAATTGTTTTTAACAGCTTGGCCCTTTGATCTCATGTTTGCTGGACACATATGTTACATGTATATAAGATGATTGATTATGACCGTCATGCATTTAATTACTCCTAAGCTATGGTGGTGTACAAGTGTATTTCATGTGAAAGAGAGGTCCGACCTCGACAGCATGCAATTTTGTGTGATGTATGTGAAAGAAAACAGCACAGACTATGTGGCACTGGTAAGTTCTTATTATTTCATGTATTCCATAAAAATTGGAAATAGTATGATAGCCTGCATTCAATTATTATTATTTATTATTTTTACATTGATTATTTCTGGACTTTTTACTGCCATAGAAATACTATAAAACTTTATCATTAATATTACATTATATAAATCATTATTATTGAAGATTTTAATATTTAAAATTCTATAATTTTATAGTATAAATTTTATTTTGAATAAAAAAATGAAGATGTGGTATGATTGCCAACATGGCCAATGAGACAACTCTCCACAAGAGACCAAACTAGCCCACATTTTATTATTATTTATGATGTTAAATATCTTTATTCATAGTTTACAATATTTTGCAAAGCTTACTTAGTATAACAATTTCAGGCATAACACTTCAAGCTTACAATGATGCCAAGCTAGGTAATGGATTGCAGTTTATATGCAGATCTTGTGAAAAATGCAATAGGCATGATAGGCCAGCAGAAGAGACAGCATCACAACCAGCCCAGCCAGTAAATGATACTTTTAAATTTGGTCGCCAAAATTCTGCTGACATGTAAGTATTGTTAGTTAAACAAGTTCAAATGATTGTTTAAAATAAATTTAAAATGATAAAGATTATGTAACAAGGATATATAAAGATAAATGAATAATCAATTTTCAACATTAGCTTAGATCATGTAGATACAGTCTCTTATATATCATGTATATTGTAATGCATTACATGTATTACATAAATTTGCAGTTATGTTCAAAATTTTTTGCTGAAATGGGATTTGATATACCAATAGAGATACATGTTATCACCATTTATAGAATCATATGTTCCATTTAATGTACATACTCAATTTTTTATTAATGCAGATCCCTGAATGCAGAACTTGACCTGCCTGACGAGATATTAGAAGATGACAACATTATACACTACAAAGTTTTGGAGAAGGGCAGCAAACGTGGCGGACGTCTGTTGACTGCAAGTAATGGATACACCTTCGGAGTAAAGGTATATTTTTAGTAATTTAAGACATTTATTGTATGTTAATTCTGTTGTTATTAGAACAATATTAAAACTTGTTATTTTTGAAATTAGACGTAATCCTATTATTAATATACTTACATCTGTTTAACTACACTTAATATCATTGGTAACAACTTTTTTTATTACAACTTATGATGAATTTTTGTATCTTTTTTATTTAAATTTGCATTTGCATATTTTTGTTTGACACCTTCTAAATTGGCTTTTACTATAGAATTTAGTTGTAACTGCATACTACTTACTACTTAATGTAGTAATGAAAGGTTATTTCTTTGCTACAAATACTTGATAATATAACAAAAAAATCATTATTTTTAAATTTGTCTTTGTAATAACTTGTGTATGCATGAAAATAACTTTTAACTTATTTTTATAGAAAAACTTAAAAAAGTCAACACTGTGGACCTGTAGTGTTCGGTCAGCTACGATACGTTGCCATGCAACAGTAAGCCAAGTTGGCGATGTTTTTAGAGCTGGTATTCAGAATCACATCCACCCAGCTGACTTGGAACTACCAATTTATAAAGAAGTCGCAGCAAAGGTAAGTACATTTTAAAATTTAAAAAAATATATTAAAATTTTTGAGACTAGTATTTTAACATTTAAGGGATTTTGTCACTACATTTTAGGTGTAATACCACCAAATCATGATACGTCACATCCGGTTGTATACGAAAGTAGGTGAAAAAAAAATTCCCTTGAATTTAACAGTTGTAGGTAATTAATCCTACATTTTATTGCAGTAAAACATTTCTGTGTCATAAACATATGTCTTTGGTATTTCAAAACACCATTATTTTTTATTTGGGATTTCTATAGAATATTTTGTAATCTTGAGGTTACATGGTGACTAAACCTTGTACAAAAATAAAATAAGGGGAGAAATTTGATTGGTTAACTTCCAATGATGGTTATTTTTTTTATATGCAATGAAATGTGATGTGAATTTTTTTCTAAAGTACTTGACAGGATAAAATTTTACTCATGCCAAGTATTTCTTTATTTGTAACAAAGATAAATTCTGCACATTTTTTTGAAAAGTGTAAATTTAACAAAGACTAATAGGGGAAAATCAATGGTGGTATTACACCTTAAGATGATTGCCAGTGAGACAGTTCAAAAATGTTATTGAGCACTGAAATGGCTAACACATATTTTCAAGAAACACATTTTAAATAAATTTAATATATATGTATATAGCATATTAATTGTAAGAAATATTTTAGGTTAAGCAACAGGTTGCAGATAATCCACAAGTGAGAGCTATGGATGTGGTGACAGCTATAATTACAAGGGATATCCCAGTAGACCTACACTTTCTTGCACCAAAGCAGATGCAGATGAAAAGAACAGCCAACAAACACAGATTAGCCAACAGATCAAGTCAAACCAGTTGAAGATGTTCTGTTGCAGTAGATTTTGACATTTAATTACAATTTTGATTTGAATATAAGATATTTCTTCCTAAATCAACTTGATAGTATTGGTGTGTGTCTGGTGTATGATGTGTTGTTTCATTTTTTTAAATGACAAAGTGCACATGGTATATTGTAGAATAATTACTCTTAACATTTTAGTGCTCTCAAACTTTATAAAGTACTTGCTGTTAACATTTTAGTGCTGTCAAATGAATAATTTCATTAGTTGAATAATTGTGTAAGTTTCAGATTATGAAGTAAATGTAGTTATGCTCAATATATTTAGTGTTCTTTTCTATTTGGAATATTGCATGATTGTGTGAGCTTAAGTTTATTATCATTGATCATGATATTTACGATTTTTTAGAATAATCATGATTATTGTTGGAATGTATGATATCATATTGAATAAAAATAAATTGTAAAGATAACTTTAGTTCTTTGCCTCCATAATGTACCTACAAGTTTCTTAACATGTTGAAATAAATATATTAACTGATAGCTGTAATACAACACCAATTAAGCATAAACATATATTTATGTGCTGGTACTTTCAATTTTCTTTACACATTGGAACAACTGCTTTGGAGATACTTATAGCTGAAATGCAACACCATGATGACATTATAAACATGTGCTATTGTCCTGGTTTTTGGTGGTATTCATTGTTGTCTTTCTAATGTCATTGTGACGAGTTTGATACTCTTTTGATATCTTCCTCCTTTAACAATTCTTAGATATATGAACTTTGGCTTGATCATCATGACCATATTCATTATCTATTACGAAAAACAATTAATAAAACACTAAAAACACGGTTTTGGTTTTTAGAATGTGACTTTATTTTTAAATGGTTAAAACCATGAAAAAACTATTCAACACAACCATAAAAGATAGGACCTGAAAGTTTATTTTAGACACAATGTGGTCTGTCTCCAATGAAAACATTTTAAAATCAAACAAATTATTTATAACTCCTTGTTTAAGAGGATATAGATGCTAGGATACATTAAATGTATTGCCAAAAAAAAACCTTTTCCTTGACTATCTTCAGCAGTAGAACTGTTTGACAAAACATTTTCTACATATTAGTTAATGCTGAATTATATACACCTATCACCAGTCAGAAGCCTGTTGTTCAGTTGTTGTCATTTGTTGGTGTGGTTAATAGGTGTTTGTAATTATTGTTTTAAATATAGACATGACTGTTGGTTTTCCTGTTTGAAAAGTTTAACACTTATCATTTTGACACCCTTTATAGCTGTTCGATGTGAGTCAAAGAATTGGTATTGAAGGTAGTATTTTGACCTATAATTGTTATTTTTTTTTAATACATTATGACATTGATGGAGAGTTGTCCGATTAGCAATCATATCACATCTTCTTATTATACATGTAGACACATGGTTAACATGGAAGAATCAATCAGTTGACCACTTATAGGAGTTTATGCTCTTGAAAGATATGCAAGCTCTCACGAGCTAAGAACAATCTTGTATGTTGATTTATATCTATTTTTGGCATTTTTGTCATATCTATTAGAAACTTTTAGAAGCACAAAAAGATTACCAGAAATAAGATCTACAAGTAAGTGAAAATGGCCTTATTGTCACACAAGTTTTCATTGCCCCTTTTTTTTTTATGGAAGGTAACAGTTTATGATAAAAAAAAAAACATAAACTGTAATCAGTAAAAAATATCATCCACACAATACTTGTAAAAATGCCACTAAATCAGATCTTCAAGTACGCAAAGTTTACTATATGAAAAATTAATTTCAAAATGGCATTTTTTACAAGTTGAGGGATTCAGCCTAAAGGGTATTTTGAATGAAATGATAATTCTCATGCTCTTATTTTCACATGATCACACTGGAAAAGCATTGATTTGAAGATTATTTTTTTTTCTATATCAGACCAAAAACTTGATTACAAATTAGTTTACAGTAGCTCTAAATCGTCAATACAGCTCACTTTTGCTAGACACAAATCTCCAGTTCTTTCATATTGATAATTTTTTTGAATGTAAATGTACCATTTCAGGAAGAAGACCACTTTATTAAGACACAAATCACAGAAATCAAAGAGCAATTTAAATCAACCAGAAAGGTAATTATACACGGGTCATTTTCTACAGTTATCATAACCATTACACATCAAGTTTTTAAAAGTGGGATTGCAATTTGTTGTGTCTTAACTTTATTGTTACATTATATGTATATGATTACATTAGATGTATGTTTCATTATAATAAGTTATTCTGATTGACTTACTGCAATCTCGCGTTAATCCTTAATCAACCTCATTTCAAAATGAATTGAATGAATGAATATTTTATAAATTTGCAACATTCATGTTGACATGTGCTTCTATAATCAAGTGTACAGGTAAATAAAAGAAAAACACTTGATAGTAATTGTGTTTTCATGTTCATAGAGAAAAAATGTAATTAGGTATAAGTATTGAATGCTTCATTTAGTAATTTCATAGGGTTGTAAAAGTGCACATTTTAAGAATGAAGCGATTCCGCACTTCATACAAAATGTACATCTGTCAACACTTTTACATCCCAATGAATTTATAAAAAGAAGCATTCAATTTTTAAACAGTTTTCAATCTTTGACCAATCTATCAGAGAAAAGGGAACCAACCAACTGTTTTGTATATCTTTAATTTATTTCACAACAAAACTCCAAAGGTCTTTAATTGTTAGATGGCTGCATAACTTTCAGTGGCTTATATGACATGCATACTTGTATTCAGGACAAACATTTTTTATGATCATGTTGCTTTTACACTTATCATAGCGGAATATATTTGTATCATGCTATCTCTTATATAGGTACTAGATGACCTGACGCCCTACACAGAGACATACTTATGATTTTGAGTTGTCCAGTGTTTGCTCTTACTTCTAGATACTGCATGCTTGGGAGACTGTACTCTTATTTGTTGTATGATTAGTACTTATAACTTAACCATAAAAACTGCTTCAAATTTAAAAGATTCAAATGACTTTAATAACAAATGATAGAGGGATTTGAAAAAAAATATAATTATAAACATTTTGTATATTTTTAGGACCAAGAGAAAGATCTGTTATTTATATGTGTGTACTGTCACATGATGGGGTATGATGTTAACTTTGCCAAAGTAAAGGCATTAATGATGCTTTCTGGATCTATTGAGGCAATGGATTCAAAAATAGGTATAGTTAATGTATGAGAAGACATTTGTTTAATGCTTTGAATGTTATACTGCATATACAATGATAAGTTATGTTTCTGACACTAAGATTGTTTAAACCGCCTATATAAGTCAAATTCTAATGCAACAACGTTTGTAACGTTCATTTTGATTGGATAAAGTCACTTTCTTACATGGCATCAATTGACAATTGATGCTATGGGACGTACGCGCAAGCGCAGATGGCATATGACAGATTTTAAATACATGTTTTAACGTTATTTTCTGTCAGTTTCATTAGAATGGAGATAACAATATTGTATTTTAAGCTCCGACGGCATCAATTGGGGATTTGAATGTCGCAAATACATGTTTACTGTCTCCGCTTACGCGTCGCCAGTAAACTTAATTTGCGACCATCAAATCCCCAATTGATGCCGTCGGAGCTTAAAATACAATACAGTTATCTCCTAAATGTTGCATATATATGTACTGCTGTTGATAGTTTGGAAGTTTTAAACATAAATCAAACAGAGATATACCGATAACATCTTATCAAAAATAACACCTAAACCATAGGAAAGGAGAAATGTAATAATGAGAAGCATAAACCCAACAAGATGACACTACAATCCTTGAGCATGGTCTTTCTCCTACAAAAATGTTTATTTATAAATCAACTTAATACTAGTTCAAAAATGTGCTAAAATAAGTCGTAGATAAGAAAAAAATTGAATGGTAGAAATGAAAATAATAAATTGTATATTTTCAGGATGGGTAACTGCTAATCTGCTGATTACGAGAAATGATGACACTTCAATACTGGCTACATCTTCAATGGTCAAGGTAAATAAACATGTATAATGAATTATAGTTCTAAAAGGTAGATACATGGTCATATTCATCAGAAATTCATATGATTGAAAGATGTTGGGTGTTCTGAAATAAGACAGCAACCCTATAACATGAAGGGAAAAAAATGACTCTAACAATAGACCGGTGTTTTACAATCTTTTAAGTTCTTTATTAATCACTCAATTCTAGGAAATTAGTAAATTAATCTAATACAAACTATAAAATAATGCAATATCTACCATAAATAGAGATTTCCCTCTGTGACCATAAAAAAAAGGCTTCTTAAGATAGGACAAAAGACATTCATTAAAGTGATTCTTGACTTTTACTTTTACTTACAAGTTGACTTGGATGGAGAGTTGTCTCATTGGCACTCATACCACATCTTTTTATATCTTATTAGGACATGCACATTGAGTATATTTATGGTGGGATAAGGACTAGGTTTTGTTATCTCAATCCTCCACTTGAAAGCTCGTAGCTTATAATAAAAATATGGAATAATGGCTTACACAAACACAAGTACAATTATAACAATGCTATTATATATTTTGAATAATCCTAGTATCATCTTATAAGGTTTACTATTTGTATGGCTATATACATGGCGAATATATTTTATTCATATGTATAAATCTTTTTCATTTCATTTTAGAATTTATTAAGTCCAAATTTATTGGAAGTGTGTAATGTGATGGCAACAGTGGCACATTTTACAATGCCTCATATAATAGATATTGTACTGCCATATTTGCAGGAAACACAGAATCATCCAAGGTAATAATTTTAGCTATCACACACAGTAGGCTCTTCTCCTGTATTTGGGGCCTTGGTGGCCAAGTGGTATTAGTATCTACTACTGTAATCACTAGCCAGTCAACACTGAGGTTGTGAGTATGAACCCGGCTCGAGTGGATGCACTCTACTCCAATCTTAATTGACTAGGATTGTGAGTTTTTCTATTGAAGGTCAGTGGTTTTCTCCAGGGACTCTGGCTTCCACCACCAATAAAAACTGGCTGCCACATGCACATTAAAGCCCAAAAGTGGTGTTAAAACACCAAAAATCAAACAAAATCAAATCCTGTAATGTAAAATGCGTTTTCAACAAGCTAAGGTACCTGTCATTTGAAATAGTTAGAGCTCTATAGAATTAAAAATGTTTAAGTAGATAACAAAAGTTGTATGTGACATATTCATTGTTGAAACATTTACAGCATTAAAGATCGGCCAGCTTCAATATTTTATTGCACCTCCATTCCTTTTCTTTGCAATTGCAGATCTCTTGTGAGAGCGAAGGCTGTCATGTGTATCTATATGTACTACCTTCAAGTTCCTGAACTATTTTTGTACGAAGAAGACAGCTTCTATAAGAGCTTGTGTGATCCAGATCCTAGTGTCATGGCTGCTGCATGTCATATATTTCATGAGCTTGTCAAAGTAAGTAGATAAAATATGTAAATTTTTATAAAAATGTGAAATTATTTTACATAAACAAATTGTTCATGAATAAATATGCACTCACATGGTGTACATAAATTCAGAATTAGGAGTACTGTGGATTTATTTATATTGAAGGGTAATAATGTTCATGGACCTTGCATTTTAGTGGACAATTGATTCATGGTTTTGCCAAAGTCTGCATAAATTCTAATAAATTATCTATAATTTGTATTCTTGATAACCAACAAAATTGGTATTCAATGTATTATGAAATATAAAAGAATTTACAGTACATAGAATTCATATTTTGTCAAAAAATTTTGTATATGCTTAACCAACTTATAAATAAAATTAAAAGATTGTGATTTTGCCGTTTTGGGGCACTGTGGTAGTACTGACATTGTTTTAAAAAAAAAATATAAACATTTTAATCAAGAAATTATTTGGAAAATTATTTTGATTTATTGTAGAAAGACAGAAAAAAGTATTTGAGTTTGGTCCCTGTTCTAGTCAACATTTTGCAACAGATCATAGAAAGAAAACTACCCTCTACTTATGAATATCACAGTATCCCATCACCATGGTTACAAATCAAGATACTTAAAATCCTGGCATTATTAGGAGCTGACAATCAAAGGTAGAAATTTTGATTATATGTGGAAAAAATAATCTGATGATGAAATAAAATATATGTGAATAAGGCCACACCAATTTGATTAATAGCAGGGTTTAAGCTAGGATTTTGAGGGCTTTAGTCACTTTTGCGCACTATTAAAATCAACCTTATTTTGTGTAAAAGCAATGGAACAATGATGTATATTAATACTAGCTTCATCTTTTGACTTAGTCAGATTTTAAGGGATTGAGGCACCAGCTTGATTGGCAGTTAATGTATGATTTCACTGTATTGGCCATTATTATGAAAGATTCTGACATGGAATCCAGAAATTTAGTTCACAATTTCTCTTCAGTTTGTTCCAGGCGTCATTCCTGATCAACAAAAGTTGGATTCTATTTTTTTTTAAACAAGGAATCACAGCAGAAATTAATTTGCAATGATTATTTCACTGCATAATTATTATCCTTATAAAACGTCTAAGTCGATATTTGGAAATCATTTCTATCAAGTTGAAAATGTATAAAAATCCTTTCTGGATCGATTATAATGACTGAAAGGAGGTTGTAAACAAATCAACACTAGATCACGTTTACTACTTTCGGTTTTAAAATGAAACGAAAACGGGAAGTGACACGTGGATAATAAATTCAAAACGAGTCCGGATTCATCAGGAAATTATCATTTTTCGATTTAAATTCCTTTAGTAAGAGATATATTTTTGTCTCTCTCGTTTAATTGATTCTAAATGATTTCGTATTTTACGTTTTTAATGTCTATAAATAGTCAAAGGAATACTTTCACGCATGCGTAGAACACAATACAGGAAGCACCTGTTTAAAACATTTTCTCGTGAACTTTTTGAATAAAAACATTAAAGTTCTTTATTTTAAATGGAAATTGTCGAAAGTTTTTTAGGAAAATTTAAATCAAATATGACAAATATGCCTTCGAATGACGAATCTACGACAAACTATCTTCAGATTGTGATAGTTTGGGAAATATTGAAATTCAAATGCGAACTGTCCGGGTTGTTACATTTTTGATTAAATGACGAAATTATACTCCTGGTTGTTTAAATGCTGACTGACTGATTTTCCTGGGGAAATAATAATGATGGTCATTCAATTATGGGGTTAATTAATAAATAACGGATAAGTGACCCATCTGATGGCGATAAGCGGATTAGTTGTAATCACAACTTGAAACACCTGTTGAAAATGTTAATTACCTGGAGGTCATAAACTTGTCAAAAACATGAAGACAGGTAGATTTATAGTTTTTATTGCGAAATTCTTTTTACACTTTCAAAATTAAAGTTCTTATTTAGATAATTTTAGATTTTAAAATTGCCTATTGCGTATAGTATAAATTGACATTTGTGTATATAATATTCCGGTGGATGGAACCATTATTTGTGTGATAATTATATATATATTCGTGGTGGTGGATGTCACTCCAGCTATAATTGGAGGTGTGCCTTGACTGGCAGAATTTATTATACAGATTACAGATTACAGTGACGAAATTGATTTGAAAAACTTTCGTCAATGAGAAAACCCTTTCGTAAAATACGAAAGTGACGAGCGCTAGCAAAATCACTGATTAATAGTTCTTTGGATTTTCCCCCTCCTGTTTTGGAGAAATAGACTTTTCAATAAAAAAAAAAAAATTACCGAATGCAAATTTTTTGGCCGCATGCCGCTCCAAATTTAGTTTATCTTGTGCATATATTGCTCCTATCGATTCAAATACAAGTGTTAATAATCGATTTGTTAATAGAAGGTCAAAAATCGGGATGTCAACATGAATTCGTGTCAGATATAAGACAAGTAGTTGTTAAATAAATTGAGAATGGAAATGGGGAATGTGTCAAAGAGACAACAACCCGACCTTGAAAAAACAACAGCAAAAGGTCACCAACAGGTCTTCAATGTAGCGAGAAATTCCCGCACAGGAAGGCGTCCTTCAGCTGGCCCCTAAACAAATATATACTAGTTCAGTGATAATGAATTAAAACACAGTTATATGAAATGAATTTCTTTTTACCTATGAAAACCTGTTCTAGAAGACAAAATAGAAAAATGTTTCGTTAGACGACCGTGATAACAACAGTACTCGTTAGAACCATTGTCATTCCCAATCATTGTTTCAACAGACATAGCCAGTTTAGTCTGAGATTAATCTGAAGTACAACAGCTCTTTCGACAGACAAGATATGGTGGTGTTGTCCAACAGCCCCAGCTTGTCAGGCAAAACAGCCTTTGGACGTCAGAGTAATCTCGGACTACAACAGACATAAATAGAGCTATCTGTCTTGGATGAAATTGATATTAAAATAACATGATTTTTAAAAAAAATGACATATAATTATATTTTGATGAAAACCCATATCCCCTTGTTAGTCTATTGCCATGCACTCAGAACTCTTTTGTAATGGACAATTTAAGAGTTCCAATATTCCAAATCAGAGTGGTGGTGGCCTGCAAATAATAATAAGGCATGTATTATCGGTGCAACTACTTCCAGTATGAAATACATTTCAGGTTTCAGGGGCAAAAGGAAAATGTATTTTGCCGAATCAGAATAATGCATGTGAATGTGGTCTAAGGACCTATATATGTTTTTTGAGGGAATGTTTCATTACACTGAGATCTACATGCATAGCAATATAACTATTTTACTCAAGATGTTGTTGAAATATTCACCTCACTCATTATGTTGATCCTATTATAGATAAATAGTTCCAACTAGATGCCAAGCAGCCAATAAACAATCACACCATATATGGAAACAACTTTATCAAAGATATTTCATATTTTTCAAGGGCATTTTTTTTAATATATACACATATCTTAATTAATTTTATTCCACACAATATATTTACCTACCATAATTCCTCTTGCTAAATTTTATCCGCTTTGCCTCCTTAATATATACACATGAGTGTGTGAATTTAAATAAAAATTCACGCAGTGAAGGCTTATTTGAAGGAAATAGTCAAAATTATACTAAACCAAGGTGAACCAGAAAGTTGGGTATGGTAAAAACTGTACTTCATTCACAAATACATCAAATTATATGCATAACAGCATGTTTCTCTTCCTTTTTCTTTGAAGTTATCCAGTTTTAACATGTACATAAATTTCTAAATTGCACAATTTAAAAAAAAATTATACCGCTCGCTCTCCTTGTAGAGCACCCGCCTCAACAAAACTCATTTTCAAGAATTATTTACAATCAAAAAAATTTCGCTCGCTCGCCCCATATTTTTTGGAGCTTTTGTCCAAAGAACTATAAATCAAATTAGTGTGGCCTAAGTTGTAGAAGTCTTCACATTGGAATTTCCAGGGCCTGTTTTTAGATACATATTATTTTAGTGCATTTATTTAAAAAATGAGTTCCAAATCCAAATTGCATATGAAGAGTGAAGGGCTAACTCACAGTTTTTACACTTTTAAAGCTGTCCGGTGTTTGTCTGTTCTTCCAATTCTTTGCCAAGTTTCTTTACTTTTTGCCCTGACCTTTTGGCCTGAAACGTATTATGTTGGGGATCCTGATCCCGAAACCTTGGGTTTAAAAACATGAAATCCTGAGGTTGCGAATTGCTTGACATCCTGAAATTCGAAAAAAATAATTCCCCGATCCCAAAAGGATCAATCCCAAAATCGCGAGCTTTAAAACGCCTGATCCCAACATTTTTGCAAGCTGGGGTTTCCAGGTGTGTTGATAAGTCGTTATCCTAAGGCTATTTTTGTCTCATTTTTTCTGTAGACTTAGCTTTCTTTTTTCATTACCACGCATTGTCAAGCTTGGTAACTCATAATTGTTTCTCAGTAACTCAATGTAGGATGCTGTCCCATACTGAACCTTCTGACCTTGTTTGTTTACATTCAAATTTCAATGGCGTCAAAATCACGTGATGTCAAATCGTTCTACCCAATCAAATTGCTCTACTGTCAATTAGGTTTTTTTTCAGTCTGCGGCAATTACTTTATTCTTTGTGGGATATTGCTTTAAACTAGTTTGCATTAATTTGGGGTTTTATTCAACAGGAAACCTCATATTTTGCCATCCCTTTCGACATCAATGGAATTTTGTATGAATAGATAAAGGCAGATGTGGTGTGAGTGCCAATGAGACAACTCTCCATCGAATATTTACCTACAATCATGATGGTCAGAATATCTATCTTTTTATAATGAATAAAAAAAAAAATATATGAAAAATAAATGTAAATTGTTTTTTATTAACCTTCTGTATATTCCTGTACAAAATTATGGCATGGACATCGTTTTTTCATATAGTTTTCCTTTCATTTTGGTTGGGCTTTTTTCGCGGGAAAATCGCAAAAGATGTAAGGAGCATGTCATTTTAAAATTCCTAAAAATACGATTTGCTTGACCTGTATTGCCTGCCACAAGCCTGATGACGCTGAATGGAATGTTCGCAAAGCAATGGAGGCCTAAAGTGGGATTTTGTGAATTTCTAGAATGTTTTTAGACATTCGGAAGTTGGAATTGAAACAGGCATTAGAAAATTGGCATTTTTTAGCAATAATTGACAACAACAATGAAAACTTACCTTTAGAAATGTTTTTTTTTTATTCAAAAATGCAGAAAAAACATATTCTGCACTGTTTTTCTACGCAGGAAGTAGCTTAGTGACGTCAATGCGTAGTTTCCCCCTGTGTTAAGCTCAAACACAAATACCTAACAAACTGACAAGATGACCGATTTTAGACTACGGTAGGATATGTTATGATGATTTGATATTTTTTGCCTATGTTTATTAAAATTTAAAAAGTTACAAACCAGGATTAAAGTCTTTGAATTGGTTTAACAACAATGAAAGTGAAACTACGGTAAATCATTTGATTACTAATTCGATAAAATCATTCTTATACGGTTAAAAGCAATGAGAAACATCTATTTTTAATCTATAAAATAAAATCAAACAGACCTATAAAAATCCAATTGCACGTGTTGGTTTAATCTATTCATATCTTTATTTATGTTAACATCGCTTATATGGTCATCTGAGGTCAAATCGATAGTTAATTAGATGGCGTCTGGATTAAAATACACACGAAACGAACCTATATATTATCTACCCCATGCTCTGTAAACTTTTTATTTTAGACTTTTGTTAGTTTGGATAAATGTGTTACATTGTTATAAATCAAATATGAGAATTTGAGTCAAATCGGTGACCATGAATTTGACAGCTAGTGCCCCTTTAAAGGGGAGATAACAATTTTTCTAACTTAAAATGTTATTTTTTGCATTGTCAAACCGTAAAATTGGGAAGAAATGCATGTCTGCAACTGTAGTCCACACTTGAGACTATCATAATACACAATTACAAAGTGCTTGTGACAAATTCATAATCCATTATCCTACAACTTATTTTTTATTGTATATACAGGGCTAATCTTTGTAAACTATTTTAATTGAGACATTGTTCATAAATGTCATTATTGTTAACCTTCTTTTGACCTTTGAACATATTACATAAAAATACAGATAAGGCATAGTTTATTTTAGCTTCCTCATTCATTTGTCATACTTTTTTTTAATGGTTTCTAAACAAATATTTTCTCTGCATTTATGGGAATGAGTGGTTGCAAATAGCACACTGAATTTGTGTTAGAATTTTCTCAGCTTAACAATTGACCCAAAACATGTTATTATTTGATACAGTAAATACAATAAACAACTCCCTTGCTAACTGTCCATCAAGAACAGCAAACCACTCCCTTACTAACTGTCCATCAAGAACAGCAGTGACTGAGAATCTTTTAGGAATGATTTGTATTTCAGTTAGGGTATTCAATGATTTTCTTTCTTATGAAGAGAAATGAATTTGTACTGTAAGTAATAATATGTGGTATGATTGCCAATGAGACAACTCTCCACAAGAGACCAAATGACACAGAAATTATCAACTATAGGTCACTGTACAGCCTTCATTAATGATCGAAGCCCATACTGCATAGTCAGCTATGAAATGCCCTGAAATAACAAATATAAAACAAATATAAAACAAATCATATGAGAAAACTAACGACCTAATTTATGTACAAATAAATGAATGAAAACAAATATGTAACACAGTAACAAATGACAACCACTGAAATACAGGCTCCTGACTTAGGACAGGCACATATAGAATGTGGCGGGGCTAAAAATATTTGGCTGGGTACTAGTACATTCAACAACAAAAAGACACTGAAGTACAGATGTGAGAATACTCACAGTAACTGTCAGCTAGTACACAGCCAATAACAACTAAAATAAAATCTACATCTAAGACTGCTGTTTTATGTTCCACTGCAAAGTAAATGCATATTTAGGCAAGAGCAGGTTAAAACATTTCGAATATTAACCCTGCTTTGTAGCTAGACAAACATGCTGAGCTACTATTTCATAAGGTAATAGTCCAAAGTCGCCCTACCAAGACACATTATTTTGACTTCAAGCCATCCAGACTTTGCTTTTACTCCATAACGCTGCATGTAAATCATAGAGGCTACAACACATACCAATTTTTAAGTCTTTGGTTTGTCTTGGCTATGATTCACACTCACAACCTCTTGTACTAAAGGCGAGCACACTACCACTTGACCACATAGGCAGTTC
Organism: Mytilus edulis; assembly: GCA_019925275.1. Lineage (NCBI taxonomy): Eukaryota > Metazoa > Mollusca > Bivalvia > Mytilida > Mytilidae > Mytilus > Mytilus edulis. The sequence goes on along the minus strand of CM034349.1, from coordinate 19,669,197 downwards.
CACATATATGACAGGTCAAGTTAAGTTCACATGTGTATTGTACATAAGATTAAACATGGATTTACACAATACTCAAAATTGATTTGGATTCAAATTCTCAAGTTCATTCTCATCTCGTCTTCTTGTTGGACACAGTGTTTTTCTAATATCAGAGATTATTAAACAAAATGTGGACCGCATATCATGGTTCATAATTAAAAACATTGGCAAATATAATGAGTAACTAACAATCATAGCAAAATGTATACATATAGGGAAAGAATTCAGGGGAGTAATCAGTGATATGTCTTGCACTGTAGAATTGGAGAATATATAAATCGTCAATGGCCATTCTACACATAACGTTAAAATTAAAAGTCCAATAGATTGAGACTCTTGTAATGTATATTTCCAGTTCCTTTGTAAATGTTCTGGATTGTTGATAAGGACTTTCTTTTGTTGAAAATACATTCTCATATTAACATAAACAAGAATTATAGTTAGCATGGACATAAGCACACAGGGAACCAGGTGCACCACAATAGCACAAAACCAGACATAAAATTCTTCATACTTCCTACTATTGAATGCATCTCTATATTGAAAGTCACAAGGGTTTGCTGGTTGGTTGACAAAGTCAAACATTTTATAAAAATGAACAAGTAAAGAGCAAACAAATATAAGAATGGTTAACTTGAAAAATCGGTTGATTTTGGCATACCATGTTAATGCTTTAAATGGATGTTGTAAACACTGAAATCGCTGTACTCCATAAAATATAATCTGCCATAAACTGGCCGTGTGAAATATGGCGGGGAGAACATATCCCATGATTCTGTAGGTATTGCACCAACCAATGGTAGCTGGTTCTAACAGATCATCTGTGGCAAAAAAGTAAACAAAGACTGGATATTGACACAACACCAGTAAAGTGTTAGATACTACAATCCCATTTTTCTGTACAGTTGTTGCTGATCGACGGTCTGTTACATAGTTTGATAATACAATATATACAATGGTAAAACAAAATGTAACTGATATAATCACTGGAGCAGGTACACTATACAAGTATCTAATTAGTTCTAAATCATAGTCGGTTGAAAATGTTCCATTTATAAAAGGGGGCAATCCAAGTACACTTTCTTTCATTTTGATTGTAACGTTATATTGCACTGTTAGTCTTTTTAATATCACCACTGAATTGAACCTTGAAATAATAAAATATCCCTTGCATTATATAATTATAATATAGTGTTCTGATTGAAGCACTGATTTATATTAGATATCATGGCAGTGACTTCATTAATGCTAGATAAAATCAATATCCTTTTACTATACACGAGGCAGTTAGCACTATGGATTGTTTTTCTGTTTGAAATGATCTCATTATCATAAATGCCTCTAGTTCTAAAAATAGCTAACACAATTAATGTGTATTCAATCCATGCCAGATAAATCCTTCTTACTGATATACTGTAGTAAGATTTAATCAATACTCCAGTAGGGTGAATAACAAAGCAATAGTTTCCAATTGTATCATCAACAAATAATGTCTCCTTCTAATTTAAAGTACAAATAATTATCTCAGGAATATATTTCTGTTTTGTCTTTCTTCCTCATTGCATTGTGGTCATGAAACATGAGATATGTCAATGAAACTTGATTAGCTGATTATATTGAACATGTGGCTTTTTTCTTCTTTAATAAACAAGGAAGTCATTGTAATGTGATAATGGATATTTCTATGTCTGACCATGCAATTCCTCCTGAAACCCTTCACTGTTGTTAATAGTAGAAGAAGTATTTATAGTTGTTGCTGAGAGTTGTTGTAGTAAGATTAATCTGAGTTTAAATATTTGATTAAAATCAATTGGTTTGTTAGTATTTTCCCTGAACAACTCTTATCAAGCTTTGTAGAGATGTGCAGTAAAAAAAAAAAAATGTTTGTTTATTTTTATTAAATTCTTTGAAGCTGCTACAATTTATAGATTCTAAGGCTTGAAAGAAAAAAGCAATTTTTATGTCAACAAAAGTATGTATATGGGCGTTTTTCAATAAAAACGTACTTTCTTGTCCCAGCCACTTTAAAAAAAATGTGTTTAATCTTTGCAAGTAATTTTTTGTGCAGTCAGTACATTGAATTAGATATAACATTTTAAAGCAAAGAAACAGTTTATTTTTTAGAGAGATTGATAAGATATTGATTGCTGAATGGTCCAAAACAACCAAAATGGCATGTCCCTATACCGCCTGTTCAACATTCATACTCTCAAATATCGTAAAAAAATGAAGAAATAAATATTAATTTTACTTAATATAAGTTCTTTAATAATTCAAAAGTATGTTTAGAGCCAACATATTTTAATGAACAGCTTTTAACATAGGATTTTTTATTTTAGAAGGTGTGTCCCTAACACAATGTCCACTACGAAACGAAGTCATTAAAACTTGCTTATAAACAGTTTTATAAAATCAATGTAATTTTTTGTTTGCAAGAGATATAAACATTAGGGTCTTACAAAAGAAGTGATGCTTTTATAACGGCAATTAAACTGTTGGTAAGAAAAATTGAGCACATCAAATGGACCAGAGTGATACCGTATTTTTGAAAATGTCCACTACGAAACGGGTCAAATCTCCTTCAGTAAACTGGTTCTAAAATTATGAAAAAAATATCAGTGTACAGCTCAATAACGCTTTGATGAATACAGTCAGTCTTGTTACTATTGCAATATTGGGGTTGTGAGAAAAAAATAAAACATGTGAATACGTCCCCTACGAAACGGTCCCCTACGAAACAAGTTTGGGAGAAAAACGTTTCGTAGTGGACACTACCACTACCATGCAGTCTTTTTTTACTCTTTTTTCAATTATATTCGTGCAAGGCAAATAACAAAGGTTAGTTTCATGTAATTTTTATTATGTTTTCATTAACATAGAATAGGGTTGATGTCAACTACGAAACTTTTTGTCCACTACGAGACGGTTTTGTCAACTACGAAACGCATCAAAATGTCCACTACGTAACATGAGTTGTACCTTCATATGTGAAGTACTGTCTAATCTTTATCAATAAAAAATGGTTCTCCAATTCAGAAAAAAATGAGATTTTTCTAGTATATAACGTAAACAAACTAGAATGTCTATAGGAAACATTTAAAATTGCAAAAATATGTGTGTTTAGAAGCAGTTTCGTAGGGGACTTTTGTCCCCTACGAAACAGTACACAAATTATGAAAATAATATCATTTTAAAGAGTATTTAAGATTGCACTTTTTGTATACAAACAGGTCTATAATAGAGGTATTTAAAATAACTCTTGAAAATAAATTTTAGACTAGTTGATTTTCCATTTTTTTTAGGTCTGAAAGGAACGCTTTTATTGAAAAACGCCCATATATATACAGGGTCATTTTGTTTTCTATTAGCTGCATGGATCGTCTATCAATTTATCCCTCTCTGGGACCCATATCAGGTTTAAGTTTTTGAATAAAGTAGTTAAGCAGTAAAGTGTGCTCACATAAGCTTGAAACCTAGTACACATGTACATTCAACTTCATTGTCATGATCTTGTGAGCAGGGCAAATTTTTATAATTGTTTTTTTGTTTATTATTAGTATTTATCAAAATATTTTTAATCACTGTAATTCATAGTATGCCTGCAGAGAATAAATCAAGCATTGGAACAGTAAATTTTAGAGGAAGAACACTTTTGTAACCAGAATTCAAATGATTTTTATTTTTATATTTCTTTGGAATGCAAAGAAAAATCAGTGTTTTCCTTTTTTCAGAGAAAGTGAAATGATTTACCCAGTACTGCAAGCAGTGTTTGAGAGAACTGGTATTAAAGACAAAATGTGTTTTGGTAAGTTCTTTCTTTTTCTTTTCATTTTTTTTCTCAAGTCTAATTCTGTGCATATAGTACACCTTGTGGCCATTGTTTATTGTAACATCAGTATTGGCTTACAATTGTCAACATATTTAAAACACCAACCCTTCAAAAAAAGTAGTGTGATATTGACAAATACAATGTTTATGTTAAAATTTTAATTTTGCCTGATATTAAAAAAATAGTATAATTGTAATACAATGTATATATATATATATATATTTACAGCAATATGTTATGAGTGTATACAGACAAGTGCATCTATATACCCTAACCAAGAATTACTTCAGACAGCAACTCAGGCTGTTGGAAATTTCCTTAGAGCAAAAGACTTAACGCTCAAATACATTGGTAAGTTAAGTTTCAAGTGGGACTATTGTGGGTCATTTAAAATTTGATTGGGATAGGTTTAAAGTATTATATCATCTAATGTTTCAGTGATGATCTGATTACTACTTCCATTTTCCAGTAGTAAATTAAAGAAGAAGTTTTTGAACTGTGATTTATCTATGTTCTGTATCTGATTGAAGTTTTTGTTCCTGGTAGTTTACTAGAAAGTTGTTGTTATGCATGCCAACTTGAAACTCTTTACAAATGTTTTATATGTTCATGATGATGTGATTTTTCATAATTAGATATTTATTAAAGTCTATGTGCTTAATTAGGGTTTTGAGCCATGTTCACATAGGCGGATCCAGGGGGGGCCCTGGGGGGCACGGGCCCCCCCTTTCGTGGGAAAAAATTGGTTGATTATATAGGGAATCATTGAAGCATGACTGGAGCGGGCCCCCCCTTAGGTCAGTCAGCGGGCCCCCCTTAGGAAAAGTTCTGGATCTGCCACTGCTGTTCTGTGGTTCATTGAAAACTGATTATACTATGAGGGGCATGGTGTCCTATGGAAACATATTCTTGTTAAAATTATGAATAGACCTACTAATATAGGATGAAAGGAGATGTAGTATTATTGTCAATGAGATGGATTTTTAAAGTAACCGTATTTGACCATCATTATGTATTTGGTTATTATTGGGAATGAAGCTGACAAACAGTATGCAGTATAATTTAAACGTATTTGTATTTAATATATAATTGGCAGGAATAAAGGCTTTAACTGGTTTGGTCAGAGTCAGTCAGGAATTTGCATTACAATACCAAATGATTGTTGTAGAACTTTTAGATGATCCAGATGAAACTATCAAAAGAAAGGTAAGATTTTACAATACAATAGGTGTGAAATTGTCTGGAAGTGTAGCTGATATGAAAAAAATGCACTAGACAGAAAGATTCTTGCAAAATATTAAAGTAAACCAGCCAAATGAAAATGTACTAATACAGTAACATATATTAGCCACTTTATTAATGATGATCATATGACAGAACTTGTATATACTTTCAGACTCTAGCCCTACTATACAACATGACAAACTCAGTGAATGTACAACCAGTATGTGATAAGCTCTTACAACACATGATCAACAGTAGTGATCCATTCCATAAGGAGGATTTATTACACAAAATCATAGAACTTACACAAAAGTATCCTTTGTATAAACTGAAGACCTGCTACTTTGACTATTTTAAGTATTCCCATCGATATATTTTTATTATTATATTTTTCATTCCTTTAATATTAATTGCTAGGCAAAAAAATTCAAAGAAAAACACTTCTTTGCAGAGAGATTTTATTTTTAAATTAAGTCTTATAATTTCTATTTTATCAAAATATTTATATTCCCAATTTTGATATTCCTAGGCAAAGCAAGACTTACAGTTAGAAAAAACTCTTGATTTTAAATTGTGAATGTGTTCTGTAAATTTAGTTCATGTGTAATATTTTTTTAACTTTGTGTCAATTTTTACATCCCTTAACAACATGTAGATTTTTTAAACCAGAAGTTTGGTTTGTAGATATTATGTTTAAAGTTTTACAAATCTGTCCTAGTTCTTCATCGTCCATGGTAATGAATAAAGTTATTTCAACTTTACGGAAAGGTATGTTTATATGTGTTCTAAATAAGTTAACCCCTCAACTGCAGTGATGGTCTTGTTATATAATATGACTAACTCGAATATAGGAAGTCATGGGTTTGATTCAAGGCCAAGTCTAACTATACACTTGAAAACTAATAACTGCTGCTTCTCCACTAAGCATTTACCAATTCTCCTATAATTGTCTTTTAAAATTTCTATTTTTTCGTAGTACTTTTATAAATGCAAAAGTATGAAGGTTTTAAGAAAATATTCCAGCAAAAAGATATTAATTATGGTTTTACCACAAATATTTGTTTTTGAAAAAGAGAGGCGAAAGATGCCACAGATATATATTCAAAAAGACAATTTGAAAACAAACTGACAATGCCATAGAGAAAAACAACCAGAAGACAAACATTAGTACACAACACACACCATAGAAAACTCAAGGCTACATGGTACACAAAACACACCATAGAAAACTCAAGGCTACATGGTACACAAAACACACCATAGAAAACTCAAGGCTACATGGTACACAAAACACACCATAGAAAACTCAAGGCTACATGGTACACAACACACACCATAGAAAACTCAAGGCTACATGGTACACAACACACACCATAGAAAACTCAAGGCTACATGGTACACAACACACACCATAGAAAACTCAAGGCTACATGGTACACAACACACACCATAGAAAACTCAAGGCTACATGGTACACAACACACACCACACCATAGAAAACTCAAGGCTACATGGTACACAACACACACCATAGAAAACTCAAGGCTACATGGTACACAACACACACCATAGAAAACTCAAGGCTACATGGTACACAACACACACCATAGAAAACTCAAGGCTACATGGTACACAACACACACCATAGAAAACTCAAGGCTACATGGTACACAACACACACCATAGAAAACTCAAGGCTACATGGTACACAACACACACCATAGAAAACTCAAGGCTACATGGTACACAACACACACCATAGAAAACTCAAGGCTACATGGTACACAAAACACACCATAGAAAACTCAAGGCTACATGGTACACAACACACACCATAGAAAACTCAAGGCTACATGGTACACAACACACACCATAGAAAACTCAAGGCTACATGGTACACAACACACACCATAGAAAACTCAAGGCTACATGGTACACAACACACACCATAGAAAACTCAAGGCTACATGAGCAACAGGAATCAAACCAAAAACTGGATATGACTTCAGGTGCTGCATAGAGGAAGGTAGATCCTGCTCCACATGTGACTCCGCTCGTGTTACTCTTATTTAATAAATAATTAATTGATAGGTTATATCATGTAATTTGGCACTACATAATAGCAGATTGGTAAGAGACTCTTATTTAACCCTAAGACATCACCTTCATGTAAATGTTCTAATCCTGATGTCTGACATATAAGAGGACAGAATAAAATAATGCAAACATTATTTTTTGTCTTGTGAAATACTAGACAGACTTTTACAAAAGATAACAATCTACTCTGGCTGGGAGAATACAGAACTCATTCTAACAACGAAGCTCATTGCTAAACAGCTTTGTATACGCATAAAATATAGATAGTGCTATTTGATATTGAAATCATTTTCATTCACATAACAGAATATTGAATTATGACTGATTTGTTCTTTCTGCTTCTAGGAATAACAAAGAACACAGAATTTTGTCAACATTTAGTAAAGAAATCTGTTGAATGTTTGTTCAGGGAAGATTTACTTGAAGATATGGTGAAACTTGCATCCTGGGTAATTCTTATTTATAATTGTCTGATCT
>CM034349.1:19599109-19661431 GCA_019925275.1 Mytilus edulis | reverse complement strand
ATAAAAGAAATAAATCAATGCACAGTATTAATATTAATATAAGGCAATGGCTCTTTATCCGGCCGAAAATAGCAAATTAACTTGCTATTATAATTTAGAACCCCCTTCTATTTAGCCGGCGCCGGTGTCCTACGACCATTCTTCCCCATGCTAATTTTTCCTGGGGGAAAATCTGGATCGATCCAACTTTTCCCCCTCAGTCAGATTGAAAGGAAAACCAGGATCAGGCTAATTTTCTCCCTTATAGGACGAGAAGCTAATTTTTACCCCTTGAAATAATATTCATCTGATATATATTTCGGGTGTTTTTAAGGTCAGGATTTCGGGATTGATCCTTTCGGGATCCGAAAATTTTTCTTTCGAATTTCGTGATGTCTGCATGCCTGCATGGATTTTCTGAATTTAAATTTATTTAAATTCGGGATCGCCGCGAATTTCGTGTTTTAAGCACGGGACTTCGGAATCAGGACCCCCCCCCCCCCCCCCCCGAATGATAATAGATATAAGAAGATGTGGTATAGGTGCCAATGAAACAACTTACTCTCCATCCAACATTTGTCCAAGTCGCACAATTTGTGAAGGTAAACAATTATACGCCAAAGAATATTTAGTTCTAAAGCGTTAATTTACTTGCATCGTTTATATATACAAGATACAAGTTTAATCGTCATACTATAAAAAAAAAAAAAAAAAAAAAAAGAAGATGTGGTATGATTGCTAGCCTGTTGTCAGAAAAACTAAACGTGCAACGTGAATTTTTGTGGTTATAAAATATTCCTCAAGTTGACTAAAACATGTTATAAAATGAACCCCAATGAAAACTTGCTGGCAGTTCAAAGGATTATGGTATTAGTATGGAGTACATACACCTTGTAAAAACTAAAAATAATAAAAGTAAGTTGTAAGTTGCCAGGTCAAAATTATGCATTTAAATGTCAGCATATTGAAGATTCGGACGATCAGCCAAATACTATAAAAAAAAAATGCAATTACAGACGGCAAAAAAATATAGACGGACTGATGAACATATGAAGACAGACAGATTGACATGTAGACGCAGTATGTTAGACATGTTGACGGACTTGTAGACATGTAGACAGACTGGTGGACACATGCACAGACTAGTAGAGATGTAGACACACTAGTACTGGTGTAAACGTAAACTGACTTGTAAACATGTAGATAGATCAGTCAACACGGAGACAGACGGGTGGACGTGTAGACATAATAGTAGACATAGACGGACCTGTGAATATGAAGTCAGACTAGTGGAAATAGACATACTGGTAAACATGTAGACAGATTTGTGAACACATATCCTGTTGAGAATGTAAACCGACTAGCGGACTATTAGAAAAAAACTGGGGGAAATACAGACAGACGAGTGGACAACAGGCTGATAACAATGTCGACATTGACAAAAAATGTTTGTCAGCATAAAAATCTAATTTTAACTCTGTTGGGTTTAATTTCAGACTGATATACATATAGTGAAATCTATTCTATGGGGGAGATTGGCATGGGGGAAAAGTGACAATATGTATACGTTTTGCCAAATTTCCGCGGGGGAAGAATGGCTATATAACACCGGCAAAATATAAAATATGCGATTTTGCCGGCTTTATTAAATCAAATATCACTGGAATTAAAATGTAAGAATAATAATTAAATATCAAAAAGAATCCAAGGAATGTAAATAAACTGGGTCAAAAATTCCAGGTAATCTACATGTATTTAAAGTAATAGCTTCTAAAGATTATTATTATTTATTATCCAAATTTTACTGATAAATTGTCTAAGTCTTTTTTTTTTGCTGTCACCATTACATTTAAGGCAGTGGCTATTTGACCGGCACCGGTAAAATAGCAAATTTGCTATTTAGCCGGCTCTGATTAAATTATATCTCACTGGAATTAAAATGTAAGAATGGTAATTAAATATCAAAATTTTATATTTAAAAACTTTTGTTACTGTTACTCAGATAAACACTCAACTTTTAACTATCAAATTAAATATATTCTAAAAATTAAAATACAATTAGAAAAAAAACCTATCATGTACCTGTATATGGGCAAATTTTATGTAATTTGAAAAATATCACAAACCAAATGAACTGAATATGGGTGAGTACTTTTCAACCTAAATAGTTGGTCAGTAAATAGTGTGATATAATGGACGATACAACACCTACAAAATTGAGCTTAATGCACAATTCAATTCCTACAAAGAGTTTGCATTGATTGGTTATAGAAAATTATAAAAAGGAACATTTTGTTCAGCTGTGGAAAAGGGATGCACGTACCATCAAAACCATGAAATGTCGAGCACCAAACAGACACATCCTTGAATGAAGAATTAGTATGGGCAATTGAAATCATGATGCTGTGTACATGGAGGAAAAGATCACAAGAGTTCATCCACGGGTAAGTGTATGATTTTAAGTTGATAAGTTGGCAACCATATAAGTAAAATATATATACAATATTCATCCATGTCTGGCAAGTGTTGGTACCTCTGCACAAGATATTAGCCGCCTACAACCAAAATTAAAGCTATTAACAGGAACTTATTACCTGCAAAGCAATAAGGCTGCATTTAACCAGAATTCAATAGATCCAACTTGTCTTCTCTGCAACGAAAATTCAGAAACTGTTGAACATTTTATTCTAGATTGTAAACCTCTGAATAATATTCGTATACCATACTTGTATGAATTAGACTGCTTTCTTCGTAGCATTAAAAACTGTGATAAATGCTTTAACCTAACCAGCTTAGTAATAAATAAACAGCTTATTTTAGACCCAAGTAGATTATTATGCGCATGTGGCTGTAGATGCAAATGCATGGACAACTGCTTCAAAGTGGAGTATATAAATAGAAAACTGTGCTATGCGTTACATACCAAAAGAAATGAACTTTTGAAAGCTCTACCGTCAAACAAACGAAAGGGCCATTGAATGTAGCCAGCATTCACCCCACGGGCGTAGATTTTTTACTTTTTTGTTTACCAAAGACCCCTGTAAATATAGTCCTGTAAATATATATATTGTGAACTTTTAAACCGATTCTGAAAAGAAGTCCTCCTTTGAAGTAGGGAATTCCTTACACAGATACAGATACAGATATAGTATAAAAGATTTGAAACAGAGTATAGATGAGTTGATTGATTGTTGATTACTTAATGTCCAGTGGCAAATATTTCATGCATGTTCAGGACGATGATACTATGGATATTGTTAGAATAAAAGCAGGAGGGCAAATTAAACCATATATATACGAAAAAATTACAGGCAATGAAAACAAGCATGACACAAACATCTTTAAAGATTAGGCAACATGATTATATTACACAATGTATGAACACTTTTTTATAAATATTTTAGACTTGAAAAAATATATTTAGTAATGTATAAACAAATGTGTTTTCATGCTTTTAATTAATATTATTAAGTTATGAATTATTTATCTATGAACATCTTTAATATTTTATTTTTGATTGTACTGTATTTTTTATGCTTTATACTGTGATAAAATGATTTTAAATTATTAATAAGCTTTTTTATTCTCTACTAATCACATCAATGAACAGTTTTATTCACCAGCTAAATAGCAAATTTGCTATTTAGCCGGTGCCGGTCAAATAGCCACTGCCTACATTTTACTCTGACACTGCGGCAGCAATAACCGGAGAGTGTTTGGTCATTTTTAGTAAAATTTTATTTACAATCGTAAATGGTTCTATGAACAAAATTTGACTTAAAATGACCAATTTCTAAAGACTGAAAGATGGAGTAAAAAATCCAAAACAATCCAATAATAGCAGGTTCAAACCCTCAGCATGTGTTGAATCTTTTTGTGAAGTTTCAGGCACCTAGCCACAGCTTGTTAAATCTACAGGAGTTGACAATTGTTACCAAAATTTTAGGCACCAAATTTTGTAAATGTTTCTGGTAAAGACTGTTCTAAAGACATGAACCATTGGGAAAGATTCTTTAAACAATTTAATGTTATAAAAGGTGCATACTTAAATATGTTTGCAACCTTTCTTTGAAGTTTGCGGGATCTGGGTAGATAACTGTGGGAATTAAATAACACAAAATTGGTAACCCCCGAATGAAAACTTCTCGAACGAGAAAAAAATCCCCAAAACAATCATAAATCAGGTGCACGGCTTCATTGTGTATGCAATCTAAGTTCTATAAAGATTGTCAGATCCCAACCATATGCTTGTGCGGGCCTGCTTGTGCAGCCCAGCAAAAACTGAATCAGTTGTATGAGCAATATTTATAATCAAATGCAAAATCCTCATGATATCGTTCTTTTGGTGTAAAGCTGCAATGTGATAATCTATTACTTTATTGTTTGTTACATATTCACCCCTTCTCGGCCAAATAAAAAATCATTTTTTCCTTCTCATTTTTATAATGCACATGGCTTTCCATGCACTATAAAATGGGTTTTATATCTTCATAAAACATAACCAAGTTTGGTCAAACTTAGATTAGAGTGCATTCTATAGTTTGTATGTTATTTTAGGCACAAAGTTGTAGTTTGATCATATGAGGGTCTTGGTGATTCCCTTTGATTCACAGCTTTTCTTTGACAAGTTTCATATGAGGGTCTTGATGATGCCCATTGATTCACAGCTTTTCTTTGACAAGTTTCATATGAAGGTCTTAGTGAAACCCTTTGATTCACAGCTGTCTATGACAACAAGTTTGACATGAAGGTCTCGATGATGCCCTTTGATTCACAGCTTTTTGATAAGTATCACAAAAAGGTCTTGGTGATGCCCTTTGATTCAAATTTTTCTTCGACAAGTTTCATATGAGGGTCTTGGTGATGCCCTTTGATTCACAGCTTTCTTTGACAAGTTTCATAGAAAGGTCTTGGGCCCTCTGATTCACAGCTTTCTATGACAAGTTTCATATGAGTCTTGGTGATGACACTGGATTCACAGCTTTTCTTTGACAAGTTTCATATGAGGGTCTTGATGATGCCCTTTGATTGTTTGATAAATTGTAGTGACTGAGTGATGTAATTTGTGGGAAGATTTTACCACTTTGCATGCAATTTATTTTTTTTACTCCTGAATGTTTTTTCATATATATAAATGTCATTCATCAATGTGTGTGCCTGTCCCAAGTCAGGAGCCTGTAATTCAGTAGTTGTTGTTTGTTTATGCGTTACATATTTGTTTTTCGTTCATTTTTTTATATAAATAAGGCCATTAGTTTTCTCGTTTGAATTGTTTTACATTGCCATGTCAGGGCATTTTATAACTGACTTTGCGGTATGGGCTTTGCTCATTGTTGAAGGCCGTACAGTGACCTATAGTTGTAAATATCTGTGTCATTTTGTCTCCTGTAGACAGTTGTCTCATTGGCAATCATACCACATCTTCTTTTTTTATACAAGTTTAAGTTTTCAGACTCTAGGTGTCATCTTTCTCTGGCATTTAGGGGTTATTAGCATTGTTTATATTTGTGATCAAGTCTACATATTTATCATCAACTTTCTATCTGAATTGTGATGCAGGGTGATTTTTTTGTAATTTTTTCTACTGGTACCTATCTATTATAATTTTTCGTGATGAAAGATTTAAATCTAAAAACTTAGTCAAAAATAGTTTTTTATGGGCAATAACTCTTACAGATTCATGTGATGATTTTTATGAAAATGTTAATATCTGATGTTCATGCTTTTGAATAAATTATAGTTTTCATGATTCATAAATGTGAATAACGTTGTATGCATGTATTGTTGGGTCTGTAACTGCAAAGATTAGATCATAATTTTTCATAAATCATTACTGACAGAAAAACATTGGCCCTTTTATAGCTTGCTATTCGGTGTGAGCCAAGACTCCGTGTTGAAGACCATACTTTGATCTATAATGGTTTACTTTTACAAATTGTGACTTGGATGGAGAGTTGTAGCACATCTTCATATCACAAAATTGGAAAAGGAGACCACAGTAAAAAGACAAACTCTCAAGTCTTAACTTTTTTATTGCTATAAAAAATCTTCATAATAACACACTAATATATAAAGATTGACATATTTCATATATTTTTATACAAAGATGGATCTAGCAATATATATCTACTTCACAAAAAAAAATCTGTTTACAAAATCAAAGTACCAAAATACCAAGCTTTGCTCCATAATATGAATTACACTACAGACATGTTCTGATAGCTGCCAATGATCTGAAACTTTATAATGAGAAAACTCAAATAGATGTATATGTCATTTCAAAATGACGGACTTTCGTACTACTAATTCATGTCAAATATTTAGGTCTTCAAGGGTGTAATAACTTTTAAAATTTTATACACAATAGTGTTTAAATGTGAGCACTATTTAAGCAATTTCATTGAGCAATACAATATCTTATAGATGTACTTTATGGCAAAGGAAAATAATAATAAAACCAGATGCTCCGCAGGGCGCAGCTTTATACGACCGCAGAGGTTGAACCCTGAATGGTTGGGGAAAGTATGGACACAACATTCAAGCTGGATTCAGCTCTAAATTTGGATTGTGATTAAATAGTTGACACAGCATAGGTTGGTGACACAGAATGAGTGTGGTCTAATGAACTTAAAAAAAAAAAATCGCTATGCTGTTGAATATTAATCCTCTCAAAAAAATGTTTGAAGAAATTTTCTTTTTATTTATGAAATATGAAATGAGAAAAATTGACCCCCCCCCCCCCCCCCCAATTTTGTTTTCACATCCCCCTTTTCCTTATTCCAAAACTGATCTCAATTCAAATTTCTAATGGAGTTTGCAACAATAACTGCTCATTTAAATACATCATAAAATATTAAAATGTAAAAAAAGTGCTTTTTATCACTGAATGGTAAAGATTGTTTTAATTTATCAGTTGGTAGTAAAAGTGAAAAAACATTGTATATTGTATAAAACAATGATTTAAGTTGATTCAACTACTATTCTGGACAAAGAAAGATAACTCAAATTTTCAAAGAATATTGAAAATATCTTGCTATTGCACAAATATCTATTCTGGACAAAGAAAGATAACTCCAAATAACTGAAAATTGATTGCTATTTCACAATATTGTGCAATAAGATATTTCTTGCTATTGCGCAATACTGTCAATTGAAGATTTCTTGCTATTGAACCATACTGTGCAATTGAAAATTTCTTGCTATTGCACAATACTGTACAATTGAAGATTTCTTGCTATTGCTGAATACTGTTCAATTGAAAATTTCTTGCTATTGCACAATACTTAATATAATAATTTTGAATCCTGTTTGGACCAACTTGAAAACTTGGCCCATAATCAAAAATCTAAGTACATGTTTAGATTCAGCATATCAAAGAAGCCCAAGAATTTATTTTTTGTTAAAATCAAACTTAGTAGAATTTATTTTTTGTTAAAATCAAACTTAGTTTAATTTTGGACCCTTTGGACCTTAATGAAGACCAATTTGAAAACGGGACCAAAAATTAAGAATCTACTAACACAGTTAGATTTGGCATATCAAAGAACCCCAATTATTCAATTTTTGATGAAATCAAAATAAGTTTAATTTTGCACCCTTTGGACTTTAATGTAGACCAATTTGAAAACGGGACCAAAAATTAAGAATCTACATACACAGTTAGATTCAGCATATCAAAGAACCCCAATTATTTAATTTTTGATGAAATCAAACAAAGTTTAATTTTGGACCCTTTGGGCCCCTTGTTCCTAAACTGTTAAGACCAAAAATCCAAAAATCAATACCAACCTTCCTTTTGTGGTCATACACCTTGTGTTGAAATTTTATAGATATCTATTCACTTATACTAAAGTTATTGTGCGAAAACCAAGAATAATGCTTATTTGGGCCCTTTTTTGGCCCCTAATTCCTAAACTGTTGGAACCAAAATCAATCCCAACCTTTCTTTTGTGGTCATAAACCTTGTGTCAACATTTCATAGGTTTCTATTAACTTAAACTAAAGTTATAGTGCGAAAACCAAGAAAATGCTTATTTAGGCCCTTTTTGGCCCCTAATTCCTAAAATGTTGGGACCAAAACTCCCAAAATCAATCCCAACCTTTCTTTTGTGGTCATAAACCTTGTGTTAAAATTTCATAGATTTCTTTTCACTTTTACTAAAGTTAGAGTGCGAAAACTAAAAGTATTCGGACGCAAGACGACGACGACGACGACGACGACGACGACACCGACGCCAACGTGATAGCAATATACGACGAAAATTTTTTCAAAATTTGCGGTCGTATAAAAACAAAAGGCTCTTATTTGAAAATCAAGATTATTTAATTTTATAGGACAGATCAAATAGAGTACTCGCATTTATTTTCAAATATATATGATTTAGGTTTCTTACCATAGACCTTCAAAGAACAATTGCATAAAATATCACAATTGCCTAGTTTTGAAGTCATCATTTCATGTAAAGAAAAACAACAGTTTATACAGTTAAGTTCCTCTTTCATATAGATGTTTATAAATTGAATACAATTTAGAAATGAAAACAGCTATAAAAACATCTTATTTAACATGCAAACAATTCAAGGATTACAAACATTTCCTTATCCAGTATGCCAAACTTATATTGTCACAGATTCCACATACACTCTAGATATATTCAAAACAAATGAAAAGTGAAAACAATAGAGCTCCTTCTTTTAAGTATTCAAATTTTGTAACAAAGCTGATATTATAGTGTGGATATGAACATGATGGATAGAAAACCTCGAAGTACTTAAGGTTCTGAATCAATTTAAAAACTAAAAGTGCCAGAGATTTAACAACAAAAACCTATCTTCTCAGTATGCATACTTATTCTATATATAGTCTAAATTCATACCCTATATATAAATATATTTTCAGATGGACTTAAAGTTCTCAATCATGAACCATATATATACATGCAAAAAGATATAAAGGATCAAAACATGCAATTAAATATAAAGAAACTAAATACTAGGGGGAAAAAAAGTATATTCTTAAAAAATAAATATTTGCATTAATCTATAATTTTGTAACCGGTCAGACAGAAATTCCTAATTTCCGTGGCACCCAGTGTAACTGGGATTAATTTTCTTCTCACTTAGAAGTTCTAAGGCGTATAAATTTTTTGGGCAGGACAAATTATTGTGTTAAATGATAGGTGTTTATATGGTCATTTCTAGCCTTGCCTTACTCCAATGAACATCAAAGTGCCATGATGGATCCCGACATCAAGAATAGTGTTAAGCGGATTGTTGGGGAAGAAATTGGAAAATCACAGATCTTTATTGTCACAAATGGAAGGGATGTTTTCAATAAAACTACAGGAATTCGATCATCAACAGAAGCAGAGTACAGAGTTTAAAATGAACAGATTCCAAAATGAACTTTTGGTGAAAGATGACTACAAGTTTCAAAGAAAGTCTTGCCAAGCAGAAAATAGCAGAAGAAATTCAACTTATATGCTACAGACAGATGTTAGTTAAAATGGCAGATTCATCCTAGATGGGATGGAAAGTGGTACAGGAATATAAAGCAAATCCCTTTGCAGATGATTCCTAGGAATATCATAAGATTCTGAGAGCACAGGCACGAGCAGAGAGAAAAACAAAAGCAGAGAAAGCTAAGAAGAAAAGACCAACGCTGTATAGCAGGCCAACTTCAACTTCTAGTGGTAACGACACAAATGGAAAAGCAAGTGGGAGGCCAAGAGTATGCTATAAGTGCTACAAACCAGGTCACTAGAAATTTGAATGTCCAGAGAGAGAAAAAAGTTAATTACTAATTTATTTAATGTAAATAAATTCAGAAGCATTTGCTCGGCTCTACTGTATGATAATACATGTAATTGTTTTCAGTTGAATACGAATCACCTAACTGATAAGTCTTTAAAAGATTTTTTTGTCATGAATGATAGTATTGTTTTACGAGAGTCTGAACGTATCAAACAGGTTAAATCACAGGTCTGTAGGTATATACAAGCAGCAAGCTAGTTCACAAACTTACGTTTGTGTTTTAGTTGTCTATTGGTAGAAGTGGTGCTATGTTTAGAACATAAGGTATAGAGGAGAACAGATCTTCCTTCATCTTTATCAGTAGACTTAATGATGGGTCCATCAACTGCTTTGGTTTCACAAAAACAAATGTATCTTTTTACACAAATTTGACAGGCTTTTGTCTTCTTTAAAAGGAGGTATTTATGTATTTAAACCAAAAAAGTGTTCATAGCTATAGTGAACCACATCAAACTTTGTACATTTTCACGGCTGTTTTTAAGCATTAACCAAACCTACATGCATAGCTCAACATCTTATTAAAAAAATATATATATATACACCACATCTGCATTTAAGGCAGGTTATCATAGAATACATATAATATACAGCAAAACCATAATAACTCATTCAAAAAATTAAAATATAGAAAAATATTCCAATAGTGACCAAACAACATATTTATTCATAAATGCGAATAGCACATGACTAGTTAAGTTTCATTAACATATGTATCAAGATAATACCTTCTTTATAAGTAACATTTATGTAATTACACATAAAAATAAAAAACAACACATTGAAAAACATCTATATATGTTTGACAAATGTTTCACACAATTAATTTCATTCTAAAATAAATTTTCTTTAAAAAGTAAGAATGACTGCTGATTTTTATTACATACACACACAATTATTGAACATGTTGAATTATTTTACCAATTGAACTCTTACACACCTTTTTATTGATAATTATTAAAACAAACTGGTTGAAGGCTTACCATATTTGTCTCATACATTCTCTCTGAATGCACATTATGTAAATGACGTTTCAGTTTTGACCTTTCTTTAAAGTACTTAGAACAAATATCACAACAATATGGCCTTTCATTAGAATGAGACCTCATGTGCTGTTTATACTGAGTAGCTGTAGCCACCTTTTTCTGGCAAAGCTCACATGTGTAAAACTTGCCAAACTTTGCCAGAATTGTCTCATCGTTAAGTCCTTCTTTTACTGCATGTGCTCTCATGTGAGTTTTCCAGAGGGCGAGTGATTTTAACTTTTTCGGACATTTGTCACAATTATAGTTAGCTTCATCTGTATGGACTAACTTGTGACTTCGTAAGTTACTCTGCTGCCTAAAGGACTTGCCACATACTTCACATATGTAGGGCTCTGCATCTTGATGAATTCTCATGTGTACACTTAAAGCTGTTCTAGAAGAAAGAAGTTTACCACAGAGACTACATTCCACTTTAACAGAATCATCCGTACTGTGAGTTTTCAAATGCTGCTTCAACCCATCTGACCTACTAAAACTCTTCCCGCACAGATCACACACATAATCTCGTGTTTCTGAATGAACAGCTTTTATGTGTTTTTGTAAAATTTGTTTTGATTTATAATTTTTCTTGCAGATTTCACAAGCATTATCTCTATACAATACTTCTGAATGAAGTTTACGATGTCGGAGAAGACCTTTACGTTTGTTGAACACCTTGTTACAAATTCCACAAAAATGTTTGCCGTCTTCCGTTTGTTCTGATTTGTAAGTCTTTATAAAGTTAGCTGGATCATCAGAGTTACATACATGCATTTCATAATTCTCTCGGTTAGAAAACATTATTTTACATTCTTTGCATTCTGAGAACGGACTGGATCCACATTTTCTAGCATGTTTGTTCAGTGCACTCTGTGTGTGGTATTGTCTGTTGCATTGGGAACAGGAAAACTTTGGATCTCCATGACAATTCAGATGATTTTTATATGTGTCTGATCGATTAAAAGTTTTACTACAAAATGGACACTCATACAACTGACATTTTGAATGAGTTCGGTAATGTCGTTTTAAATTTTTAATATCAGAAAAAGTTTTGCTACATTCAGGACATTGTTTTTCCTCAGTATTCATGTTATCAAAAATCTTGTGTTCATCCAAATGATTCTGTAGAAACAACTCAGAGGTAAATCTAAGGTTACACTTTAAACATTGCCATTCACCTGATAATGAGAGCCTAACCCGTTTCTTTTTAACAGACGTTTTGCTGTCTTCTTGATCTTCAGTATTTTTCGTAGATGATTCATTACAGTTTTCAGCATGTTTTGTCAGTAATTGCTTTGTATTAAAATGACGGTTGCAATTTGTGCATGTAAAATTTTGGTCTTTGCTGTCTTCTTGCTTTTCAGTATTTTCTGTAGATGACCCATCACAAGTATAACCATGTTTTGTAAGTGATTGCTTTGTATGATAATGACGATTGCACTTCGTGCATTTAAATTCTGGTTCTTTATGAATTCTGAGATGATTCTTGTATGTGTCAGAACGAGAAAACGATTTACTACAGATCTGACATTCATAAAGCTGACAGTTAGAATGAGTTCTGTAATGACGCCTAAGACTTGGTTTGTCACAGAATGTTTTCTGACAAATAGAGCATTCAGTATTTTTATCATCCATCTTATCAAAAACGAGATGTTCTTCTAAATGGTTTTGGAGAAATTTTTCTGTTGCAAAGTGATGCCCACATTTATCACATTTAAATTCAAAAATTGATTTATCAGACTTCATTCTTCTCGTTTTCCTTTTGGAAGCTGTAGGTTCACATTCTTTCGATTCATCAGATTCAACATAATCTTCATCTCCAATATCATCAACTGTATCTTCGAAATCATCTTCATCAGCCATTTCTTCAAAATCATTTTCATCTTCAAATTCATTTTTGACTGTAATTTCTCTAGACTCAATATTTTCAACATTCTGTCTCTCAGGAGTTATGTCCCTTGCAGCAATAAATTTTGCAGCAGAAGTGTTGTCAGAACATCCATCCAAAGAATCATTCAACTTAACCAATTCCTTTAAAACATTATCAATGGACATATTTTGCTTGGTGACAAGCATTTTGACAATTTTCTCAATTGATTTTTCTACATCAATTTCATCATTAACATCACACGATGCCTCTTCTTCTTCATCATGATCAGCATCATCCAATGATATCTTAGAATTACCTTCGGCCTTAATTTCAGTTATGCTTTCTGGTGTATCTTTCTCTTCAGAAACAGCACCTAAAATGAAATAATATGCAAGTTTTTTTAATATTTACGAGAGAATTCTAATTACCGGTAAATATTCATGAAAGATTACTAAATTGATCAAATTTTGTCAGTAAAATATTAATGATGTTTCTGAATTCCCATTTTGACATTTTTTTTTCCTTTTTCACTTTGCTGTGTCATATGCATAATGTTTAAAACCATTTAGCCTTATAAGTAATCAAATTCAATCCTTTCTTCATCAATATGTCATATCATCTCAATTTTCATTCAAGGGAAATAACTCTAATTTGCCTAAAATATTTTCCTTTTGAAAACTGTTTAGAAAAAAAATAGTGACTATCATGATTATGCACCACAATTTCATGTTCCCGAAACTGTTTTTGAGAAATAGTATTTAAATTTTAATGATATTATAGGCATATGTTTTTAAAAGAGGTGCTAAAAGCCTTTTCTGTTTTTCCTAAACTGATTTTTGTATTAGTCAACCAAAATAATCTTATGAAGATGGTTCATAGACATAATGCATGGGTGTTTTTCTTCATCATATGCATTTTTTAAAAAGTGTTGTTCAAAGAAAACTTACTGTAACAGTGCAGAACAAAATCCTGAGCCATGGTTTTATATTTATCCATAAAACTAATAGCATTCTCAGATCCACAAATATCAAAGGTTTTCTTTCCTGTACTGGTGGTCATCAGAATGTATTGATGGTCTTCAGGTAATAGTGTATTACACTGTAAAATACACAATCAATTAGGTAATAATGTATTACACTGTAAAATACACAATCATTCAGGTAATAATGTATTACACTGTAAAATACACAATCAATTAGGTAATAATGTATTACACTGTAAAATACAACCTTATTCCATGAAAACTGATTGGACCGATTTCAAACTACAATTACATAAAACTAGAGGCTCTAAAGAGCCTGTGTCGCTCACCTTGGTCTATGTGAATATTAAACAAAGGAAGCAGATTGAAAATTGACTACAAAGGTCAATAACTCCTACAGGGGTCAATTGACCATTTCGTTCATGTTGACATATTTGTAGATCTTACTTTGCTGAAAATTATTGCTGTTTATAGTTTACCTATATCTATAATAATATTCAATATAATAACCAAAAACAGCAAAATGTCCTTAAAATTAACAATTCAGGGGCCGCAACCCAAAAACAGGTTGTCCAATTCATCTGAAAATTTCAGGGCAGATAGATCTTGACCTGATTAACAATTTTACTTCATGTCAGATTTTCTCTCAATGATTTGGTTTTTGAGTTATAAGCCAAAAACTGCATTTTACCCCTATGTTCTATTTTTAGCCGTGGCGGCCATCTTGGTTTGATGGCCAGGTCACCGGACACATTTTTTAAACAAAAAAACCCAAAGATGATTGTGGCCAAGTTTGGATCAATTTGGCACAGCAGTTTCAGAGAAGAAGATTTTAGTAAAAGATATATAAAATTTACGAAAAATGGTTAAAAATTGACTTTAAAGGGCAATAACTCCTAAAGAGGTCAACTGACCATTTTGGTCATGTTGACTTATTTGTAAATCTGACCTTGCTGAACATTATTGCTGTTTACAGTTTACCTATATCTATAATAATATTCAATATAATAACCAAAAACAGCAAAATTTCCTTAAAATTACCAATTCAGGGGCTGCAACCCAAAAATATGTTGTCCAATTCATCTGAAAATTTCAGGGCAGATAGATCTTGACCTGATTAACAATTTTACCCATTGTCAGATTTGCTCTAAATGCTTTGGTTTTTGAGTTATAAGCCAAAAACTGCATTTTACCCCTATGTTCTATTTATAGCCATGGCGGTCATCTTGGTTAGTTGGCGGGTCACCGGACACAATTTTTAAACTAGATACCCAATGATGATTGTGGCCAAGTTTCAAATAATTTGGCCAAGCAGTTTCAGAGGAGAAGATTTTTCTAAAAGATTACTAAGATTTACGAAAAATGGTTAAAAATTGACTATAAAGGGCAATAACTCCTAAAGTGGTCAACTGATCATTTTGGTCATGTTGACTTATTTGTAGATCTTACTTTGCTGAACATTATTGCTTTTTACAGTTTATCTCTATCTAAAATAATATTCAAGATAATAACCAAAAACAACAAAATTTCCTTAAAATTACCAATTCAGGGGCAGCAACCAAACAATGGAATGTCAGATTCATCTGAAAATTTCAGAGCAGATAGATCTAAACCTGATTAACAATATTACCCCATGTCAGATTTGCCCTAAATGCTTTGGTTTTTGAGTTATAAGCCAAAAACTGCATTTTACCCCTATGTTCTATTTATAGCCATGGCGGCCATCTTGGTTAGTTGGCGGGGTCACCGGACACAATTTTTAAACTAGATACCCCAATGATGATTGTGGCCAAGTTTGGTTAAATTTGGCCTAGTAGTTTCAGAGGAGAAGATTTTTGTAAAAGTTAACGCCGGACGCAGGACGACGACGGACGACGACGGACGCCGGACGCCAAGTGATGAGAAAAGCTCACTTGGCCCTTTGGGCCAGGTGAGCTAAAAAAAGTCATAAAATTTTTAAATGAAAAGTCTTCTTTTATAATCGGCTGACATTGCCCCTGCATAGTAATTTTTTTTGTATCTAGTACCAATACATTAAATAAATAATACATGAATCCTTATTTCTGGTATGCTGTTATTGTTAAATGATCCAACAGTATGCAATATATAATATAATAAGAATAAGGAGGTGTGGTTTGATTGCGGATGAGACAACTATCCGATAAAGTTCAAATGAAGTGGCAACTGTACAGCCTTCAAAAACGAGAAAAACACATACATTATAGTTGGCTATAAAAGGCCTAGACATGAAAAATATGAAAGTATTCAATTGAGAAAACAAATTTATGATAAAATAATTCACAAAAAAATATAGAAAGTTATGTGATGACTACCAATACTTCAAACTGGTAATATAATCATGGAATTATTAATATAATTATGCAGACAAAATATAATGTTCAACATTTTACCAGATTTTCAATTTTAGCCAGAATGTCTTTGAGACTTTTTTCTTCATTCTGGATGATGTTGTCTGTGGCTAAAGCATTGGTGTGTGTTAACATTATTTCATTCTTTATGTCACAGCCTATAGGAAAGAAACAAATATATTATTAGACATTAAAATAAATACATAATTTTTTATGTGGTTTCGCATTATGCAAATATTCAAAATTTCATTAAACATTAAACTGAATTTGATTTGATACAACACAATGCAAATCAAAATGGTTTAATGAATTAAAAAAATTATATACATAAATTAAGGATCACAGTTGTAGATTAAAGTGCTTAAATTTGCATAGAATGGATGTTTCAGTGCTAAATCAAATACTTCATTACAATACAGTCAAATGAACTTATTTGCAAATTAGACATTAAAATATACAATGTACCTTCAACAATGCTAACAGCTTTTGTTCCATCAAAATTAAAATATAGATGGATAAGCTGATAAAAAGTTTAATTCATTAATCTTTTTACATATATCACAATGGAAATTGTACCAAGTAAAGGATTAAATTTGAAAATGTCATTAAGCAGTATAGGTTTAGCTTTAGTTTTGGTGCATTTCACATTCTGATTACACCTCAAGAGTATGCATAAAAGGAGAGGAAGGGTCTATGAGACTTTTAAGGGCACTAACTTCTATATAAGGAGTTGTCTGATGGGTTTTATAAACTTGAACAATAAGTAGATCTTCTGAATTTTTTGGCTTGACACTTTTGACAGACTCTCTATTCATCGTGTTCATAGCATTGTTTAAGATATGGACAAAACTTGCATTTTACTGTTATGTTCTAATGTAGGTCCTGTTAGTCATGTTGGTTGGTAAGCAATGCTATTGAACACATTTTGTTAAACTGGATATCTTAATAATGATTTAGGCCAAGATTGGTTAAATTTGGCTCAGTTGTTTCTCAGAGGTGCAGATTTTTGTTACATTTAATACACAACATGCAGTGATCTAGTGATCATTCCAATGTTAACATTTATTTATCAAACAAAATAAAATGATTCTTTTTAGACTTCATTTTTTTTTTATAAATCAAATAAGTTTTTAGGTACATGATGTAGTCAGACTTCTTTCAATTTACATAAAAGAGGGGGTAGGAGGGGTCCTGATCCTGAAATCCCGGGTTTAAAAACACGAAATCCTGAGGTCCTGAATTTAAATAAATTTAAATCCAGACATCCCGAAATTAGAAAAAAAGAATTCCCAAATCCTGAAATTCTGAGCTTAAAAACCCGGAGTCCTGATAAAGGTCCTATCCCCCCTCATAAAAGGATAAAGTTGTACCAGGCAGACTGTCTGATTCAGCAGGCTCCATGTCACAGCTTTCCATGACCAATTTCTTCTGTTCAAGTCATTCTGGCAGTTGTTCTATAAAAGAAATTAAAATGAGTTTGAGAAATAATAAAAGATACATCAACGAGCATTTCCTGTATAAATCTTAAAAATAAAGGTGAGGTAGGATTTGGAGTCAACCTTGCACTATATATGTGTGTGTTAAACGTAAATCAAATGTAATTTCACTTGCAGAATAAGATTGTAAATCTATGTACATGATGTATAATGCACGTTAATAAAAACTAATTTTCTCCAATTGAGAACATTCTTCTTTTTCAGTTATACAACAAAACTTCAGGATACTTGTCGTTGCGCATGCTTGGTAAAATTTAATATTCTTGTAAATGCCAAAGAGAAAATATATATACATGTATTACAAAAACAAGAGTGATAAAAAAAAAATTTATACAAAAATTTATTGTCTTGATTAAATCAGTTTGCAGAGAGCACCTTACGTAAAGTGTGCTCTGAAACTGTCAACTGTGGTTGACTGTACTTAGGCCATAGGAAGCATGTTCTATTGCATGATGTGTGGGAAAAATAACCATGTATATGTTCCCTTTGAGGTTTGTATGTGTCTATAAGCATGATAAGTATTAGGATGGTTTTGTCTTGTTTTACTGTCTGTTGGTATTAAAATTTCAGATGGAATGGCAATAAGGCCGTGAATTACTTTATAAATGAATGAACATGTTTTTTGGTGAAATTGGTAATACAGACTTAAAAGTCGATCAGGCCAGGTAGAGGACACTTACATGTATTACTGAAATAATTATTGTTAAAAGTGCTTTACTGACTGTAGCTTAACAACAGGTGTCAGCAATATCGTCAAATTAAGAAGATGGTTGTGAAAAGGACCATGGAAATGAATTTGTACCTTTGAAATGCAATTTTATAGATGACATATAAAGAAAGACCAAATACATGCAGAAGTAAAAAAACAATGCCCATTAAATCCAGAAATTAATTTTATCTTTCTGAAACATAAAATGCATTTAAATTTTATATATATATATATATACTATAGTGGCCATGCTTGAAACTTTCTAATCTGCACAGGCAAGTCTGTAGACCACAGTACACAGAGTAGTTTTTGTGATACAGCCATATGTTACAATTGTTATGATGAACCTTTATTGAACGCTATCTTTTTTATTCTATTCTACCATATAGTGACCGCCTTCAACAAATTGAAGATTATGTCACAGGAGGAAACTTACAACAAGACATAGATTGATATATATCTATTTTTAAAAAATATGAGAAATTAAAAAATGTTTTGTATAATTAAGTAAAATGTTATAATTGATAAAACTGATGCTTTGAAATTGAAGATTTGAAAGAATCTACTGAAGTGCAATTTACAATGTTATCCAGTAGTTTAAATTTGTTCCATTCAGTAATAGTTCTTGGAAAATAGGATTCTTTTCTGTACTGTGTTATGCAGGATGGAATTTGGAAGCTGTTCGAGTTAGAATTTCTTGTTTAGTGTCTTTTTTGTGGGATTAATTTATTATTTTTAGGTATTGCAACCTTTTCGTGTTCAATTTTATAAAGCATTACCAATCTGGAGTCGTTTCTTTTGTCAGAGAGAGTGCGACATTCAAGATGTTGTAACATGTTACCAACGCTTGAGGTGTTTCTGTATTTGTTGGTAATAAAGCATGCAGCCCTCCTTTATTGGCTTTAACAGGTCAGGAATAACCACGAATTGGTGGATTATACGTCAATTGAGGTATAATCCACTAATTGGTGGTTATTCCTGACCTGTTTAAAGGGGGTCTCATTTGGGGGGTCTGATCCTGGATCCCGCTTACTGTTTTGTCAGATTCCCGTATCCCGCTTACACTATATAAGTAAGCAATTCTCATTTTTTTGTAATTTCCTGTTAGACTTCATTTCCCGTTTTCACGACACAATAATTTGACTTTGACGGGTCACGCTTAGACGCCAATGAGACCCACTTTAAACTTTTTCAATGCTATGTCTTGTTGTAAGTATGGATCTCAAACAGAGCAAGCATATTCTAGTGATGGTTTTACTAGGGACTTATATGCTTGCTCTTTAATGTATACATGTAGCTTATACAAATTATTCATTTGTTTTAAATCTGCAGGTTGTACCACAGGGGCTTGTTAAGTGGGTCAGACGAGGTTTTACTGTCAATGGCGATTGCTATCCTATATAAAATACCAAATAACTCCCTTAGCGAATAGCGTCCCCTGTTTGTCAGTTATAAAATGCTTATTAGACAAAAGATTAAAGTTTTAACTACATTTTTTACCTGAGAAGTATTATTTGATAGACCCTGTATTGTTTGTAATTTTTCCTGTTAGAATATATTTAGATTGTTCATGTTTGTGTTATCTTGGTGCTGTTTAACAGAGCTTCAGTGAGGTTGTTTTCTCATAAACTCACATAAAATATCACTAAAAACCCATTTAGTTTTATTAACAACGCACCGTTATCATACCTCTAACTGGAAAGTATCAGAAGTCAATTTTGAATAATGCCGGTGCGTAGAAAAGAGAAACGGTAACAAATGTTCTCGATGAAATCAATAAAAGAAAATCACAAGAAAACAATTGATTCTCTTTGAGATTCCTGATATGGATGAATAGAGCAAAGAAGAAAGAGATGAATTTCACAAGGAAAAACTAAACGAGCTATCTAAAGATTGCAAGATCCAACTAGATAATGAGAAACTAAAAATGGTCAAAAGACTACAAAGTTTGATAAGGAGAAACCAATAGACCAATTTTAGTGAAATTACCAAGTGTTGAACCAAATTTAACTTTATTTAAAAACAAACATTATTATATATAAAGGCAGGGACTTTCTATACTAATTATACTATTAGTAAAGAAAGTCCCTGATAAAAGCTAATTCAAAGTATTCAAAAGTTGGAGTGAGTAATGACCTTACTCGAGCAGAACTTAGAAAACAAGAGAAAAAGCAGTGGGATCTAGCCATAAAACTAACTGAAGCCAGATCATGGGGTCTGGGGGACTCTCATTTCAAAGTCCAAGATGTAGTCAGCAATGACTTCAGAGAAACTCCTAAGCGCTTCTACGCATATGTAAAAAGTAAGAAACAAGTGTCATCAGGTGTTTCCGCTCTTACCAACAAAGGCTTATTAAAAAAAGGAGAAAAACATATAGCAGCAAATTATCGACCAGTTTCCCTAACTTCTATTTCATGCAAAGTTCTCGATCACACCATCCACAGTTCAGTCATCACATTTTTGGAAAAGCATAACATCTTGACAGACAGTCAGCATGGGTTTAGAGCACGTAGATCCTGTGAGACGCAACTAATTTCAACAATATAAGGAATTGCCAAACAACTGAAATCAGGGAAAGATCAAGTGGATGTAATCTTACTCGACTTTGCAAAAGCTTTTGACAAAGTCCCCCACTGCAGATTACTCAACAAACTGAACCACTATAGCATTAGAGTTGAAAACCTGAATTGGGTAAAATCCTTCTTAGAAAACAGGAAACAACAAGTAGTAGTTGAGGGCTGTAAGTCAACACTGGTAGATGTACTTTCAGGGGTCCCACAAGGGACTGTGTTAGGACCCTTAATCTTCTTAGTATTTATTAACGACTTACCAGAAACATTACAACATTCAACTGTCAAACTATTCGCAGACGACTGCCTCCTATTCCACCATATCAAGAATTCCCAGGACGAAGCCAAACTACAACAGGACCTTTCAGCACTAGAAGACTGGGAAACCAAATGGCAGATGAAACTTCAAACTCCACCAAAAAAAATGCACCGTCATCCGCATTAGCACCAACAGTAAATACAAAAAAAAAATACATACTAGTACTATAAATTACATGGCCTAATCTAACTTATCTTTAAAACCCCTTTGTATAGGAAATATATTTTCATATGTAGAACAGGTTCTCTATTTATATACAGTGTTGCTTCTCCTTCCACCATTGGACATCTAACCATATTTATATACATGCTCAGCTCAAGTGCTCTCTATATACAGTGATGTTGCAAATGCTCCCTCCATCATTCTACATCTGATGTTGGCATATTTACAGTATAGAAATTGAACTGATCTTCATTGAAGGACATTATCTGATTTTTGACCAAATATGGAGATGTAAAACGGAGTAAGAAAAATCGAAAATTTAAAAACTTTTAACTGGACAAGAAAAGAAAAAGGAAAATAACAATGATGGGAAATTTTATGTAGTGCCAATAAGACCAAAAACATTGTCTAAGTAAACGACCAAAAAATAAAGAACAGAAAAACGATTAACACTCTGGTTTTAACGTATAGGACATTATTTGTATAACGTTAGTCATTGATGTAATAAATAAGTATATGAAATATTAGTCACTTGTATTTGTTAGTAAAAACTTATTAACAAAAAGAAGAAATCTAAACAGAACAAAAAAGGATCGTATGATAATATGCAATCACAAAATAAAAGTAAACTCATGTACACATTTTTAATATTTCGACTTTAACATAAAAATGTTGCACATTAAAATCTAAAATGTATTAACTTAAATTTATTTTATCGTTATTATATTGTATAATAACACTCTTTTTCTAAGTTGGTAGTTTTGTTTTGGTTTGGGGTTGTTTTTTTTTGGGGGGGGGGGGGGTGTTCCCGGGTGGTGAAAAGAACCACCCTCTCCCTGGGCAAGAAAGGTTGGCAAACTAAGGTAGCTACCATTTGATTTTAGGGGTTGGGGGCTAGGATGAAATTTGAAAATACGGGGCAGGAGTTTTGAGTAAAAAAAGGCAAGATGCCATTTTCTGTAAAAAAAAATCGGACCGAATAGAATGAAAAATAAAAAGGCAGGACAGAGATAAAACAACTAAAAAATTTAGGACAACACTATTTGTCATCCCCTCCCAAAAAAATGTATATTATATACACGAATGCAGATCATTTATTTAATAAACTGTCTGAATTAATAGTAGATAGTAAGGACAAGATATGATAAACCAAAATTAATTGATATACTAGATAGGCTCAGAGACATAGAATTATATGTCTCTAAAAGGCTTAACAAAAAAAATAGGTACCTATCAGGAATTGCAGGATATTCTATTAATAGCCGACTTATAGAATGATTGCATGGTATTTTTTCCAAAACATGTGATACAAGTGGAAAATATCAATGTATTTTTTCAATCATTGATATAAATAACCTAAAAAGTTGAAATAATATGCATTTTGTCCTTAAAACTGGGGAAAATCACAAATCTACAAAAATTGACTGCATGGTAAATTTGACACAAAAAAGCATCAAAACATGATAAAACATTCTTATATTAA
Source organism: Mytilus edulis (assembly GCA_019925275.1). NCBI lineage: Eukaryota > Metazoa > Mollusca > Bivalvia > Mytilida > Mytilidae > Mytilus > Mytilus edulis. Next base: position 19,638,657 of record CM034349.1, on the reverse strand, counting down.
CACCTAGGCTATAGTTTTTTTAGTTTAATTTATTCAGATTGGTCCACTTCATCTTTATTGAAAGTATGAAAAACATTGAATGGCGGAACTGTGATTTTTTCACGATAAATGCCCCAAAATAGGTGAAAATTGAAAGAAAATGGGAAAATCACCCTACTTGGGTCTTTTCAAAGCGCCGTAGCAAAAAAAAAGTTATGCACCGCCATATGCCATGATTTTTCTTCACCAATTATTTTTTCACAGTCCTATAAACCCAAAATTTAGGTTAAAAACAAAAGTTTAATTCTAGAAATGTTTGGCTCCTCAGGGGCAGTATGCATAAAGCTACCTAAATTAAGACTAGTTTGTTCCAAATTTTTCTACATGCTTTACGAAAAATTAGTACTACGATCGGATATCTTAACTCAAGTTAATTAAGTAGTGGTTTTATCAACCCAGAGGTGAACATCCTTGAAGGGATAAACAGAGGCGGATTTAGGGGGGGGGCAGGGGGGCCGCCCCCCCCTTTTTGGGAAAAAATTTGGTTGCTTATAAAGGGAATCACTGAAGCGTGACTGGAGCGGCCCCCCTCTTAGGTCAGTCAGTGGGCCCCACTTATGAAAATTTCTGGATCCGCCACTGATAAAGAACATATATGCGTTATTATTAGAAAGAAAACCAGCACTGTTTTATATATACAAAATTTCAAAGTTTTGTTAACAGTTAATTTAATTATAACTTATGAACATATCAATGATAACTCAAGTCAACACAGAAGTGCTGACTACTGGGTTGGTGATACCCTCGGAAAAATAAATCTCCACCAGCAGTGGCCATATAGATTTAGATAATCGTTATAATACCTGTGAACGCGATCGGGACCCAAGTTTAAAAATTCAATAAGGTTAGGTTGTGGTTACTACCATTTTAAATTGCTAGTATTGGTTCTTGTTATATTACAAATGATTCATCAATGGAACAAGCTTGCTATAACCTAAATCAGTTTTCTACTTCGGAACTAAAAAAAATTACTGTAATGGTAAGACAAGAGAGGTGCCGAAATGTCAGATGTTGTAGAGAAAACTATTGCAGCTTTACCTAAAATATTTGGTGAAAACTTGTTAGGAGGAATTGGTCAAGGTGTTCAAAGTCCAAAATATTTATCAGGACTTGGTCGGTGTTTTCAGACATTTGTTCGTCTGTTACATAAATCTAAAACGAAAAATGTAAGTTGGCAAAAAAATTTGTTGTTGTGATTTGATGACTTTTAATTATTAAAGTTACAGTAATTATGTTGTATTACTTTTAATTGGTATTTACAAACCAAGTTTGGTATTGTTGTTATTTGTTTGACAATCATGATTGTTGTTATAACTACTTTGATGTAAAGTAAACTACATGTAGTTAGCTTGGTATGAGTAAAATAATGAAATTTTAAATGAAAAACATGAAAGATAATTGTTTTTAACAGCTTGGCCCCTTTGATCTCATGTTTGCTGGACACATATGTTACATGTATATAAGATGATTGATTATGACCGTCATGCATTTAATTACTCCTAAGCTATGGTGGTGTACAAGTGTATTTCATGTGAAAGAGAGGTCCGACCTCGACAGCATGCAATTTTGTGTGATGTATGTGAAAGAAAACAGCACAGACTATGTGGCACTGGTAAGTTTTTATTATTATTCCATAAAAATTGGAAATAGTATAATAGCCTGCATTCAATTACATTTATTATTATTTATTATTTTTACATTGATTATTTCTGGACTTTTAACTGCCATAGAAATACTATAAAACTTTATCATTATTACATTATATAAATCATTATTATTGAATATTTTAATATTTAAAATTCGATAATTTTATAGTATAAATTTTATTTTGAATATAAAATTGAAGATGTGGTATGATTGCCAACATGGCCAATGAGACAACTCTCCACAAGAGACCAAATTAAACTAGCCCACATTTTATTATTATTTATGATGTTAAATATCTTCATTCATAGTTTACAATATTTTGCAAAGCTTACTTAGTATAACAATTTCAGGCATAACACTTCAAGCTTACAATGATGCCAAGCTAGGTAATGGATTGCAGTTTATATGCAGATCTTGTGAAAAATGCAATAGGCATGATAGGCCAGCAGAAGAGACAGCATCACAACCAGCCCAGCCAGTAAATGATACTTTTGAATTTGGTCGCCAAAATTCGGCTGACATGTAAGTATTGTTAGTTAAACAAGTTCAAATGATTGTTTAAAATAAATTTAAAATGATAGAGATTATGTAACAAGGATATATAAAGATAAATGAATTATCAATTTTCAACATTAGCTTAGATCATGTAGATACAGTCTCTTATATATCATGAATATTGTAATGCATTACATGTATTACATAAATTTGCAGTTATGTTCCAAATCTTTTGCTGAAATGGGATTTGATATACCAATAGAGATACATGTTATCACCATTTATAGAATCATATGTTCCATTTAATATACATACTCAATTTTTTATTAATGCAGATCCCTGAATGCAGAACTTGACCTGCCTGACGAGATATTAGAAGATGACAACATTATCCACTACAAAGTTTTGGAGAAGGGCAGCAAACGTGGCGGACGTCTGTTGACTGCAAGTAATGGATACACCTTCGGAGTAAAGGTATATTTTTAGTAATTTAAGACATTTATCGTATGTTAATTCTGAATGTTATTAGAACAATATTAAAACTTGTTATTATTTGAAATTAGACGTATTCCTATTATTAATATACTTACATCTGTTTAACTACACTTAATATCCTTGGTAACAACTTTTTTTATTACAACTTATGATGATTTTTTGCATCTTTTTTATTTAAATGTGCATTTGCATATTTTTGTTTGACACCTTCATACTACTTACTACTTAATGTAGTAATGAAAGGTTATTTCTTTGCTACAAATACTTGATAATATAACAAAAAAATCATTATTTTTAAATTTGTCTTTGTAATAACTTGTGTATGCATGAAAATAACTTTTAACTTATTTTTATAGAAAGACTTAAAAAAGTCAACACTGTGGACCTGTAGTGTTCGGTCAGCTAAGATACGTTGCCATGCTACAGTAAGCCAAGTTGGCGATGTTTTTAGAGCTGGTATTCAGAATCACATCCACCCAGCTGACTTGGAACTACCAATTTATAAAGAAGTCGCAGCAAAGGTAAGTACATTTTGAAAATTAAAAAAAATGTATTTAAATTTTAGAGTCACTAGTATTTTAACATTTAAGGGATTTTGTCACTACATTTTATGTGTAATATACCACCAAATTATGATACGTCACATCCGGTTGTATACGAAAGTACATGTTGGTGAAAAAAAAAAATTCCCTTGAATTTAACAGTTGTAGGTAATTAATCCTACATTTTATTGCAGTAAAACATTTCTGTGTCATAAACATATGTCTTTGGTATTTCAAAACACCATTATTTTTTATTTGGGATTTCTATAGAATATTTTGTAATCTTGAGGTTACATGGTGACTAAACCTTGTACAAAAATAAAATAAGGGGAGAAATTTGATAGGTTAACTTCCAATGATGGTTATTTTTTTTTATATGCAATGAAATGTGATGTGAATTTTTTTCTAAAGTACTTGACAGGATAAAATTTTACTCATGCCAAGTATTCTTTATTTGAAACAAAGATAAATTCTGCACATTCTTTTGCAAAGTGCAAATTTAACAAAGACTAATAGGGGAAAATCAATGGTGATATTACACCTTAAGATGATTGCCAGTGAGACAGTTCAAAAATGTTATTGAGCACTGAAATGGCTAACACATATTTTCAAGAAACACATTTTAAATAAATGTAATCTATTAAATGATATATATAGCATATTAATTGTAAAATATGTTTTAGGTTAAGCAACAGGTTGCAGATAACCCACAAGTGAGAGCTATGGATGTGGTGACAGCTATAATTACAAGGGATATCCCAGTAGACCTACACTTTCTAGCACCAAAGCAGATGCAGATGAAGAGAACAGCCAACAAACACAGATTAGCCAACCGATCAAGTCAAAACAGTTAAAGATGTTCTGTCACAGTAGATTTTGACATTTAATTACAATTTTGATTTGAATATAAGATATTTCTTCCTAAATCAACTTGATAGTATTGGTGTATGATGTGTTGTTTCATTTTTTTAAATGTTAAAGTACATATGGAATATTGTACAATAAGTACCCTTAATATTTTAGCGAGCTCAAATTTTATAAAGTACTTGCTATTAACACTTTAGTGCTGTCAAATGGATAATTTTATTAGTTGAATAATTGTGTAAGTTTCAGATTATGAAGTAAATGTAGTTATGCTCAATATATTTAGTGTTCCTTTCTATTTGGAATATCACATGATTGTGTGAGCTTAAGTTTATTACCATTCATCATGATGTTTATGATTGTTTAGAATAATTGTTGGAATGTATGATATCATATTGAATAAAAATAAATCGTAAAGATAACTTTAATTCTTTGCCTCCATAATGTACCTACAAGTTTCTTAACATGTTGAAATAAATATATTAACTGGTAGATGTAATACAACACCAATTAAGCTGTAATACAACACCAATTAAGCATATACATATTTATGTGTTGGTACTTTCAATTTTCTTTACACATGGGAACAATTGCTCTGTTGGTACAGATAGCTGAAATGCAACACTTTGATGACATAAAAAAACATGTGCTTTTGTCCTGGTTTTTGTGTTATTCATTGTTGTCTCTCCAATGTCATTGTGACGAGTTTGATTCTCTTTTGATTCTTCCTCCTTTAACAATTCTTAGATATATGAACTTTGGCTTGATCATCATGACCATATTCATTATCTATTTTGAAAAACAATTAATAAAACACTAAAAACGCGGTTTTGGTTTTTAGAATGTGACTTTATTTTTAAATGGTTAAAACCATGAAAAAATATTCAACACAAAACCATTAAAGATGGTACCTGAAAGTTTATTTTAGACACAATGTGGTCTGTCTCAAATGAAAAACATTTTAAAATTAAAAAAAATATTTATACCTCCTTTGCTTAACATGATATAGATGCTGGGATGCATTAAATGTATATTTTTACCCTTAGAAACCTTTTCCTTGACATGCATCTAGAAGGTATCTTCAGCAGTAGAAATGTTTGACAAAACATGTTCCACATATAAGTTAATACTGAATTTTATACACCTATCACCAGTTAGAAGCCTGTTGTTCAGTTGTTGTCATTTGTTGGTGTGGTTAATAGGTGTTTGTAATTATTGTTTTAAATATAGACATGACTGTTGGTTTTCCTGTTTGAAAGGTTTACACTATAAAATTGAGAATGGAAATCTCGCGTTAATCCTTAATCAACCTCATTTCAAAATGAATTGTAACATTCATGTTGACATGTGCTTCTATAATCAAGTGTACAGGTAAATAAAAGAAAAACACTTGATAGTAATTGTGTTTTCATGTTCATACTAATCATTTTGACACCCTTTATAGCTGTTCGATGTGAGTCAAAGGATTGGTATTGAAGGTGGTATTTTGACCTATAATTGTTACTTTTTTTAGCTCACCTGGCCCGAAGGGCCAAGTGAGCTTTTCTCATCACTTGGCGTCCGGCGTCCGTCGTCCGGCGTCGTCCGTCGTCCGTCGTCCGTCGTCGTTAACTTTTACAAAAATCTTCTCCTCTGAAACTACTGGGCCAAATTTAACCAAACTTGGCCACAATCATCATTGGGGTATCTAGTTTAAAAAATGTGTTCGGTTACCCGGCCAACCAACCAAGATGGCCGCCATGGCTAAAATAGAACATAGGGGTCAAATGCAGTTTTTGGCTTATAACTCTGAAACCGAAGCATTTAGAGCAAATCTGACATGGGGTTAAATTGTTTATTAAGTCAAGATCTATCTGCCCTAAAATTTTCAGACGAATCGGACAACCGGTTGTTGGGTTGCTGCCCCTGAATTGGCAATTTTAAGGAAATTTTGCCGTTATATGGTTATTATCTTGAATATTATTATAGATAGAGATAAACTGTAAACAGCAATAATGTTCAGCAAAGTAAGATCTACAAATAAGTCAACATGACCGAAATGGTCAGTTGACCCATATAGGAGTTATTGCCCTTTATAGTCAATTTTTAACCATTTTTCGTAAATCTTAGTAATCCTTACAAAAATTTTCTCCTCTGAAACCACTGGGCCAAATTTATCCAAACTTGGCCACAATTATCTTTGGGGTATCTAGTTTAAAAAATGTGTCCAGGGACCCGGCCAACCAACCAAGATGGCCGCCATGGCTAAAAATAGAACATAGGGGTAAAATGCAGTTTTTGGCTTATAACTTAAAAACCAAAGCATTAAAGGGAAACTTCGCAAAAAAATAAAAAATTGATATTATGTCCATTCTGTATAAAAATGCTCAAATTTATAGATATTAAAGTTTTATTCCGCTAAATAAGAGATCACCATCGATTTTAAATTTTCAGTATCAGTTCTCTGCTCTCCGCCATCTTGTCACCTTCTCCGATGAAAAATCCCGATATGTCTATAAACCACAAAGGAACAAAACTACAGTAAACGATGTAGTCGTAATTGCGTGTCGATATCTTGTCAATCATACGGTTGTTTTATCTGACTGACTAACTTGATACGGAAAATGGTCTTATTTTTAAATAACCATATAGTCTGTTAATTTTAAACTGATAATATTGTAATTAGTTAAAAAGTCAAAGTTCAAATCATGAATAAGTGTTCCGTGGAAATTGTTTTCGAAAATCTAATTCGTTCATAATTCTTTCAAGTAATAAACTTTATTTAAATAAATTCGGATCTTCCCTCATCTGATCACCAGCATGGCTAAAGGTATTACTCCCAAAGGTATTGGAAGGGGTGTAAGGTGACACGTCCAGGTATTCAATCGATTTCCTGTCCGGCGGGCTTGCAAGTTCATGCATCGTTTCACTTCTGTAGGTATTGATCAGTGTACACGACCGTTACTTATAACTTTCCATTTTGAACTATCAGGTGCATGTATAATATACATTTTTGTCTTGCGTGTCCGAAAGTGATATAATATACTAGTCATTACTGAACTCATACGCTTGTTTATAAATAACATTTCTGGTGTAAAGAATATTATTTACAAAAAAAAAAATAATACAAAAAAAAAAATTTGAAGAAATACAAATCTATTTACATATTTTTCCAAGGGTTAATTTGGGAAAATGTAATATATACTCGTTGTCAATAGTTTAGGACAGATTGGAACATACCAGAATTATTGATTTAAAAAAATGTGCGCACTTGTCGACGATTCGTGTATACATACGCCTGGGTAGAAAGTTACGGAACTATAGTCAGTAGCGCAATTTAAAATATGTATACATGTATACATTGAACATAAGAAAGAAACATACATTTTGTGTAAATTGTGGTAAAAGTTTTGTTAATAGACTAGTCCACGTATGCCAACAGTATGTAATCAACGAATTCGATAGACTATTGTATACCAAAAGAAGAAGAAGAAAAAAAAGAAACAATTTGATTTAAATACAGGTCAATTTATAACTTGCTTTGGTTCATCGAAGTTAAGAACATAGTAAACTCACAGATTTATATATCAATTAGATTGTTCTCGAATAAGAACGAAATTCGTCATCATCACAATTGTTCCAACATTCATGTAAAATATATGCAACTGGACGTACACTAATAATCCCCAAGGGATGTGAATATTTTCTAGGAAAACTATTGAGTATCAATTTCGTGATTTATTTTCTTTCTTGATATTCAATGACAGCAATTTAAAGAATAAACTGCTTGTCGGATATTTGTCCGCTTTAGGGGTATTCTTGCAAGTTGAACAGACTTATAAAAACATTCAAAAATAGGGAAAGATAACATTAAATTCGTTGTCTTTTAATTTTAAACATCGTTGGTCAAATAGTTATTTAAGTATATATATACGTTGGGAGACGACGATTATTATAGTAGTCTCAGATTTTAATAAGGACGTTCCCGATTATGAATAAATTTGGTTGACGTTTTTCACACTTGAAAAGAATATCTATTCGTAATTTTTCGATTCCATTCCAATACAAAAGTATTTTTTCTTTATTCGTACATATTATATTCCGCTTCGGTAGAGTTATCTTCAGATAGTTTCATATATTAATTAATACATGGCTTTCAAAAGTCTAAATGTAAGTGTTCTCGTACATTTTTTCGCCTAATAAAGACAAATAAAAATGATTTAGTGAAGCTATTTCTAATTTCTAAGTCCCCCTTTTTTATGAGACATAAATCAAGGACAAGACTTGTATATCATTTCATTCTGACATATGAATTAAGTTTCCCGTCTTTATCCGAAAATTGTGTATTTCTTAGTAAATTAACTTATTTGAATTCAAATAAATAATAGCACCAAATATAATTAAATAATTCCACGGCGACCAATTTTTATTTGTCACCAACTTGAATATGTATTTTTAATGTGTGTATTAAATGCTCCCACTGATCCGAATAGACAGTCACACCTGGCAAGGTGTGCCCTAGAGGCGTGGTTAAATACCGAAGTGCAAATAACAATTTACCTTTCAACAAGCCATCTACTAGTATTGCCACAGAACCGTGAATACACACATCGTATAAACCTAGTCATAGCAGAGATAGTAAAAGGTGAATAATAGTACACCAACATATTGTCTTTACAGATTATTTTACTTTAATTTGTTCACCTTATCAGTCCGAAAATGCATTTATTAAAAATAAATTTATAACTTTTTGTGTTGTCTACAAAAATAATTCGAATATATACGTTTAACATAGATAATTTATCTCACGAATGAGTACAATTGAACGTCTATGCGTTTTATCTTCTTATTATCGGATGGTTATTAGATAAAGCATAAGTCATCGGCGCGCTTACGATTACGTTAAAATATGATTAAAAACCAAGACTTTTAATGATTGTATTTTAAATCCCGGCATGCAAAAATCAGGAGAAAACGTCACGACCTACAGGAAGTAGTTGATATTTTTTCATTAATTATTGAATTTCTCCTTTATTACTGCACATATAGCGATAAAACTTTGTGAATATATATATTATGTCATAATGAACATATTTAAACCATAAGTAAAAAATCGTGAATTTTCCCTTTAAGAGCAAATCTGACTATTAGAAAATTGTTTATCAGGTCAAGATCTATCTACCCTGAAATTTTCAGATGAATCTGACACCATGTTGTTGGGTTGCTGCCCCTGAATTGGTAATTTTAAGGAAATTTTACTGTTTTTGGTTATTATCTTGAAAATTATTAAAGATAGAAATAAACTGTAAACAGCAATAATGTTCAGCAAAGTAAGATTTACAAATAAGTCAACATAACCGAAATGGTCAGTTGACCCATATAGGAGTTATTGCCCTTTATAGTCAATTTTTAACCATTTTTCGTAAATCTTAGTAATCTTTTACAAAAATCTTCTCCTCTGAAACTACTGGGCCAAATTAATCCAAACTTATCCACAATCATCTTTTGGGTATCTTGTTTAAAAAATGTGTCCGATGACCCGGCCATCCAACCAAGATGGCCGCCATGGCTAAAAATAGAAGATAGGGGTAAAATGCAGTTTTTGGCTTATAACTCAAAAACCAAAGCCTTTAGAGCAAATCTGACAGGGGGATAAATTGTTTATCAGGTCAAGATCTATCTGCCCTGAAATTTTCAGATAAATCGGACAACCCGTTGTTGGGTTCCTGCCCCTGAATTGGTAATTTTAAGGAAATTTTACTGTTTTTGGTTATTATCTTGAAAATTGTTATAGATAGAAATAAACTGTAAACAGCAATAATGTTCAGCAAAGTAAGATTTACAAATAAGTCAACATGACCGAAATGGTCAATTGACCCCCTAAGGAGTTATTGTCCTTTATAGTCAATTTTCAACAATTTTTATAAAATTTGTAAATTTTTACTAACATTTTCCACTGAAACTACTGGGCCAACTTCATTATAGATAGAGATAATTGTAAGCTGCAAGGATGTTCAGTAAAGTAAGATGTACAAACACATCACCATCACCAAAATACAATTTTGTCATGAATCCATCTGCTTCCTTTGTTTAATATAGTCACATAGACCAAGGTGAGCGACACAGGCTCTTTAGAGCCTCTAGTTTTTATACATTATGACATTGATGGAGAGTTGTCCAATTGGCAATCATACCACATCTTCTTATTATACATGTAGACACATGGTTAACATGGAAGAATCAATCAGTTGACCACTTATAGGAGTTTATGCTCTTGAAAGACATGCAAGCTCTCACGAGCTAAGAACAATCTTGAATGTTGATTTATATCTATTTTTAGCTTTTTTGTCATATCTATTAGAAACTTTTAGAAGCACAAAAAGATTACCAAAAATAAGATCTACAAGAAAGTAAAAATGGCCTTATTGTCACACTAGTTTTCATTGCCCCTTTTTTTTCATGGAAGGTAACAGTTTATGATAAAAAAAAAAATCATAAACTGTAATCAGTAAAAATTATCATCCACACAATACTTGTAAAAATGCCACTAAATCAGATCTTCAAGTACGCAAAGTTTCCTATATGAAAAATTAATTTCAAAATGGCATTTTTTACAAGTTGAGGGATTCAGCCTCAAGGGTATTTTGAATGAAATGATAATTCTCATGGTCTTATTTTCACATGATCACACTGAAAAAGCATTGATTTGAAGATTTTTTTTTTTCTATATCAGACCAAAAATTTGATTACAAATTAGTTTACAGTAGCTCTAAATCATGTCAATACAGCACACTTTTGCCAGACACAAATCTCCAGTTCTTTCATATTGATAATTTTATGAATGTAAATGTACCATTTCAGGAAGAAGACCACTTTATTAAGACACAAATCACAGAAATCAAAGAGCAATTTAAAACAACCAGAAAGGTAATTATACACGGGTCATTTTCTACTGTTATCATAACCATTACACATCAAGTTTTTAAAAGTGGGATTGCAATTTGTTGTGTCTTAACTTTATTGTTACATTATATGTATATGGTTACATTAGATGTATGTTTCATTATAACAGTTATTCTGATTGGCTTACTGCAATCTCGCGTTAATCCTTAATCAACCTCATTTCAAAATGAATTGTAACATTCATGTTGACATGTGCTTCTATAATCAAGTGTACAGGTAAATAAAAGAAAAACACTTGATAGTAATTGTGTTTTCATGTTCATAGAGAAAAAATGTAATTAGGTATAAGTATTGAATGCTTCATTTAGTAATTTCATAGGGTTGTAAAAGTGCACATTTTAAGAATGAAGCGCTTCCGCACTTCATACAAAATGTACTTCTGTCAACGCTTTTACATCCCAATGAATTTATAAAAAGAAGCATTCAATTTTTAGATAGTTTTCAATCTTTGACCAATTTATCAGAGAAAAGGGAACCAATCATCTGTTTTGTATATCTTTAATTTATTTCACAACAAAACTACAAAGGTCTTTAATTGTTAGATGGCAGCATAACTTTCAGTGGCTTATATGACATGCATACTTGTATTCTTATCATAGCGGAATATATTTGTATCATGCTATCTCTTATATAGGTACTAGATGACCTGATGCCCTACATAGAGACATAATTATGATTTTGAGTTGTCCAGTGTTTGCTCTAGATACTGCGTGCTTGGGAGACTGTACTCTTATTTGTTGTATGATTAGTACTTATAACTTAACCATAAAAACTGCTTCAAATTTAAAAGATTCAAATGACTTTAATAACAAATGATAGAGGGATTTGGAAAAAATTATAATTATAAATATTTTGTATATTTTTAGGACCAAGAGAAAGATCTGTTATTTATATGTGTGTACTGTCACATGATGGGGTATGATGTTAACTTTGCCAAAGTAAAGGCATTAATGATGCTTTCTGGATCTATTGAGGCAATGGATTCAAAAATAGGTATAGTTAATATATGAGAAGACATTTGTTTAATGCTTTGAATGTTATACTGCATATACAATGATAAGTTATGTTTCTGACACTAAGATTGTTTAAGGATGTACTTAGGTGAGGTTAGGTGAAAATTAAGAAATTAAGAAATTAAAATTGATACTATAAGCTGGTAGAGCATCAATTAAGGATAAAAATAAGCTAAAAATATTGATAGGTCATGGACCTCCTTTTTCGAGATATTTGAGATTTAAAATATGGCGGGAAAAGGCTGACTCAGACTTTTACCTTATATTTGCATTGGTATTATTAGGTCTCAAAACAAAAGAAAGAAAATTAAGAATCTTCTAAAATTTTGGTAAATGACCTTTCATTAGCTATTAAGTCTTGTATGAAAAAATAAATGGGTGTTATTGGGCAAAATATTTTACATTGTATTGTATGGAAAAACACCAAGGAGTCTGAACATTTGACACAAATTCCAAAACCTCACTTAAGTACATCCTTAAACCGCCTATATAAGTCAAAATGTTGCATATATATGTACTGCTGTTGATAGTTTGGAAGTTTTAAACATAAATCAAACAGAGATATACCGATAACATCTTATCAAAAATAACACATAAACCATAGGAAAGGAGAAATGTAATAATGAGAAGCATAAACCCAACAAGATGACACTACAATCCTTCAGCATGGTTTTTCTCCTACAAAAATGTTTATTTATAAATCAACTTAATACTAGTTCAAAAATGTGCTAAAATAAGTCGTAGATAAGAAAAAAATTGAATGGTAGAAATGAAAATAATAAATTGTATATTTTCAGGATGGGTAACTGCTAATCTGCTGATTACGAGAAATGATGACACTTCAATACTGGCTACATCTTCAATGGTCAAGGTAAATAAACATGTATAATGAATTATAGTCCTAAAAGGTAGATACATGGTCATATTCATCAGAAATTCATATGATTGAAAGATGTTGGGTGTTCTGAAATAAGACAGCAACCCTATAACATGAAGGGAAAAAAAATGACTCTAACAATAGACTGGTGTTTTACAATCTTTTAAGTTCTTTATTAATCACTCAATTCTAGGAAATTAGTAAATTAATCTAATACAAACTATAAAATAATCCAATATCTACCATCAATAGAGATTTCCCTCTGTGACCATCAAAAAAAGGCTTAAGATAGGACAAAAGACATTCATTAAAGTGATTCTTGACTTTTACTTTTACTTGTTGGCTTGGATGGAGAGTTGTCTCATTGGCACTCATACCACATCTTTTTATATCTTATTAGGACATGCACATTAATGTATGGTGGGATAAGGGCTAGGTTTTGTTATCTCAATCCTCCTCTTGAAAGCTCGTAGCTTATAATAAAAATATGGAATAATGGCTTACACAAACACAAGTACAATTATAACAATGCTATTATATATTTTGAATAATCCTAGTATCATCTTATAAGGTTAACTATTTGTATGGCTATATACATGGCGAATATATTTTATTCATATGTATAAATCTTTTTCATTTCATTTTAGAATTTATTAAGTCCAAATTTATTGGAAGTGTGTAATGTGATGGCAACAGTGGCACATTTTACAATGCCTCATATAATAGATATTGTACTGCCATATTTGCAGGAAACACAGAATCATCCAAGGTAATAATTTTAGCTATCACACACAGTAGGCTCTTCTCCTGTATTTGGGGCCTTGGTGGCCAAGTGGTATTAGTAGCTACTGCTGTAATCACTAGCCAGTCAACACTGAGGTTGTGAGTATGAACCATGCTCGAGTGGATGCACTCTACTCCAATCTTAATTGACTAGGATTGTGAGTTTTTCTATTGAAAGTCAGTGGTTTTCTCCAGGGACTCTCTCTTCCACCACCAATAAAAACTGGCTGCCACATGCACATTAAAGCCCAAAAGTCATGCTTAAAAGTGGTGTTAAAACACCAAAAATCAAACAAAATCAAATCCTGTAATGTAAAATGCCTTTTCAACAAGCTAAGGTACCTGTCATTTGAAATAGTTAGAGCTCTATAGGAATAAAAATGTTTAAGTAGATAACAAAAGTTGTATGTGACATATTCATTGTTGAAACATTTACAGCATTAAAGATCGGCCAGCTTCTATATTTTATTGCACCTCAGCAGTGATCGGGAAGGACATGCGCCCTGCGCCTATAGCGCATATTGAACAAGAAATGGTGCATACAGTGACAAATGCAAGCGCCCACATGCACACGATATTTTTCACTACGTTTCGAAACGTTTAGATAACGTCAAATGAATTTCCGATCGTGTTCCGTGCCGCCATGTGTGTGTACACAACTGTGTAATGTTCCTCCAATAATAGGAGCACCTATATAATTTTAGGACGTCTCGGGTGTTTCCCTATGATAATAGAACTATGCGATTTAACGTCTCGGGTGTTTTCCTATTGTAATAACAGAACCATGCGGTCTAACTGATAACGGAAAAACGTAATTAACCATTATTCATGATATATTTTTTTTATAAACAACTTTAAATTTGTGAAATTTGGCTAGTACAGACGAGATTTAACCCTAATAATAATCTTATTTAGTTTAGCTTACTATTATTTCGATTGAAGAACCCCAAGACTATTTAGGAATATAGTTTTTGTCTCCATAAAAGACGCTTAACTGTCCTTGTCATGTTTTGGTCTTTGGCTCGTTTTGACATTTTGTAAACATGACTTCAGCGATTTGTTGTTTTGTTCTTTGAATTAATGATACTCTATACTGTTATTCTTGTCACTGTAATGAATATGGAGTAATAATAATACAAGTGCAGAGGAAATGCCTGAAATATCCTCTGATACGGAACGTCTGGAATAAGTATGGTATCGACGAAGACCCAAATTTAATGTACAAAAAAAACATGAACATGAACAAGGCAACAGTACCAGTTTTAACATTGTAAATAAAGGTTAACTTAAATATTGTTGGGGTTGGAAGAAGTTATTGTATATTCATTGAAATTGAAATAACAAAATCACAGGAACAATATCCATGATTTTATTTAAAATCATAAAGGTAAGTACCAACACCTCTTTGACAAAATATACTAATACTTTTTTTTTTATAGAAGTCAATTTAAATGGCCCACTCATTTGACAACATGGCCCATTATTTTTTAAAATGGCCCATTGAATTTATTTTGAGGGGCCCTGGGCCCATAGTGAAAAAAACCTTCCAGATCACTGCACCTCCATTCCTTTTCTTTGCAATTGCAGATCTCTTGTGAGAGCGAAGGCTGTCATGTGTATCTATATGTACTACCTTCAAGTTCCTGAACTATTTTTGTACGAAGAAGACAGCTTCTATAAGAGCTTGTGTGATCCAGATCCTAGTGTCATGGCTGCTGCATGTCATATATTTCATGAGCTTGTCAAAGTAAGTAGATAAAATATGTAAATTTTTATAAAAATGTGAAATTATTTTATATAAACAGATTGTTCATGAATAAACATGCACTCACATGGTGTACATAACTTCAGAATTAGGAGTACTGTGGATTCATTTATATTGAAGGGTAATAATGTTCATGGACCTTGCATTTTAGTGGACAATTGATTCATGGTTTTGCCAAAGTCTGCATAAATTCTAATAGATTATCTATAATTTGTATTCTTGATAACCAACAAAATTGGTATTCAATGTATAATAATGAATTTACAGTACATAGAATTTATATTTTGTCAAAAATTTTTGTATATGCTTAACCAGCTTATAAATAAAATTAAAAGATTGTGATTTTGCCGTTTTTGGGCACTCTGTGGTAGTACTGACATGGTTTAAAAAAAAATATAAACATTTTAATCAAGAAATTATTTAGAAAATTATTTTGATTGTAGAAAGACAGAAAAAAGTATTTGAGTTTGGTTCCTGTTCTAGTCAACATTTTACAGCAGATCATAGAAAGAAAACTGCCCTCTACTTATGAATATCACAGTATCCCATCACCATGGTTACAAATCAAGATACTTAAAATCCTGGCATTATTAGGAGCTGACAATCAAAGGTAGAAATTTTGATTATATGTGGAAAAAATAATCTGATGATGAACCAAAATATATGTGAATAAGGCCACACCAATTTGATTAATAGTTCTTTGGATTTTCCCCCTCCTGTTTTGGAGAAATAGACTTTTCAATAAAAAAAAAAAATTACCGCTTCCGCAAATTTTTTGGCCGCATGCTTCAAATTTAGTTTATCTTGTGCATATATTGCTCCTATCGATTCATACACACGTGTGAATAATCCATTTGTTAATAAAAGGTCAAAAATGGGGATGCCAACATGAATTCGTGTCAGATATAAGACAAGTAATTGTTAAATAAATTGAGAATGGAAATGGGGAATATGTCAAAGAGACAACAACCCGACCATACAAAAAACAACAGCAAAAGGTCACCAACAGGTCCTCAATGTAGCGAGAAATTCCCGCACAGGAAGGCGTCCTTCAGCTGGCCCCTAAACAAATATATACTAGTTCAGTGATAATGAATTAAAACACAGTTATTATACCCCACGCAACGAAGTTGCGAAGGGTATAATGTTTTTGACCCGTCCGTCCGTCTGTCAGTCCGTCCGTCTGTCAGTCCGTCCGTCTGTCAGTCCGTCCGTCTGTCAGTCCGTCCGTCAGTCAGTCCTGTTTCTTGTCATCGCAACTTCTCTCAAACCACACAACAGAATTTCACGAAACCTTTTCAGATAATAAGGACATACTATGTAGTTGTGCATATCAACGGGAAATTGCGATTCAATTTTTTTTCTAGGAGTTACGCCCCTTTGAACTTATTTACTTTAATGTACTACTGCAACAGTTTGTCATCGCAACTCCTCTCAAACCACACAACAGAATTTCACGAAACCTTTTCAGATAATAAGGACATACTATGTAGTTGTGCATATCGACGGGAAATTGCGATTCAATTTTTTTTCTAGGAGTTACGCCCCTTTGAACTTATTTACTTTAATGTACTACTGCAACAGTTTGTCATCGCAACTCCTCTCAAACCACACAACAGAATTTCATGAAATCTTTTTATATGAAAAGGACATATTATGTAGATGTGCATATCGACAGGAAATCACGATTCAATTTTATTTCTAGGAGTTACGCCCCTTTGAACTTATTTGCTTCAATGTACTACTGCAACAGTTTGTCATCGCAACTCCTCTGAAACCACACAACAGAATTTCATGAAACTTTTTAGATAATAAGGACATACTACGTAGATGTGCATATCAACAGGAAATTACGATTTTTTTTTCTAGGAGTTATGCCCCTTTGAACTTATTTGCTTCAATGTACTTCTGCAACAGTTTGTCATCTCAAATCCTCTGAAATCACACAACAGAATTTCATGAAATTTTGTAGATAATAAGGACATACTATGTAGATGTGTATATTGACAGGAAATTATTATTCAGTATTTTTTCTTATACAATTTTTTTTTCTTATACTTATTTAATTTCTCCAATGACAATGTTGGGACGTGGGGTATGTGAGCGTGCTCACTAACGTTCTTTAATTTGAAATGAATTTCGTTTTACCTATGAAAACCTGTTATAGAAGGCAAAATAAAAAAATATTTCGTTAGACGACCGTGATAACAACAGTACTCGTTAGAACCATTGTCATTCCTGATCATTGTTTCAACAGACATAGCCAGTTTAGTCTGAGATTAATCTGAAGTACAACAGCTCTTTAGACAGACAAGATATGGTGGTGTTGTCCAACAGCCCCAGCTTGTCAGGCAAAACAGCCTTTGGACGTCAGAGTAATCTCGGACTACAACAGAAATAAATATAAAGAAATAAATTGTCATGCACTCAGAACTCTTTCGTAATGGACAATTTAAGAGTTCCAATATTCGAAATCATAGTGGTGGTGGCCTGCAAATAATAATAATAAGGCGTGTATTATCGGTGCAACTACTTCCAGTATGAAATACATTTCCAGTTTCAGGGGCAAAAGGAAAATGTATTTTGCCAAATCAGAATAATGCATGTGAATGTGGTCTAAGGACCTATATATGTATTTTAAGGGAATGTTTCATTACAGTGAGATCTACATGCATAGCAATATAACTATTTTACTCAAGATGTTGTTGAAATATTCACCTCACTCATTATGTTGATCCTATTATGGATAAATAGTTTCAACTAGATGCCAAGCAGCTAATAAACAATCATTACCATATATGGAAACAACTTTATCAAAGATATTTCATATTTTTCAAGGGCATTTTTTTGAATATATACACATATCTTAATTAATTTTATTCCACACAATATATTTACCCACCATAATTCCTCTTGCTAAATTTTATCCGCTTTGCCTCCTTAATATATACACATGAGTGTGTGAATTTAAATAAAAATTCATGCAGTTAAGGCTTATTTGAAGGAAATAGTCAACATTATACTAAACCAAGGTGAACCAGAAAGTTGGGTATGGTAAAAAACTGTACTTCATTCACAAATACATCAAATTATATGCATAGCAGCATGTTTCTCTTCCTTTTTCTTTGAAGTTACCCAGTTTTAACATGTACATAAATTTCTAAATTGCACAATTTAAAAAAAAATTATACCGCTCGCTCTCCTTGTAGAGCACCCGCCTCAACAAAACTCATTTTCAAGAATTTTTTACAATCAAAAATTTTTGGCTTGCTCGCCCCATATTTTTTGGAGCTTTTGTCCAAAGAACTATAAATCAAATTGGTGTGGCATAAGTTGTAGAAGTCTTCACATTAGAATTTCCAGGGCCTGTTTTTAGATACATATTATTTTAGTGTATTTATTTTAAAAATGAGTTCCAAATTGCATATGAAGAGTGAAGGGCTAACTCACAGTTTTTACACTTCTAAAGCTGTCCAGGGTTTGTCTGTTCTTACAATTCTTTGCCCAGTTTCTTTACTTTTTGCCCTGACCTTTTGGCCTGAAACGTATTATGTTGGGGATCCTGATCCCAAAATCTTGGGTTTAAAAACATGAAAACCTGAGGTTACGAATTGCTTGACATCCTGAAATTCGAAAAAAAATAATATTCCCCGATCCCAAAAGGATCAATCCCAAAATCGTGAGCTTTAAAACGCCTGATCCCAACATTTTTGCAAGCTGGGGTATGTTATGATCATTTAATATTTTTTGCTTATGTTTATTAAAATTTAAAAAGTTACAAACCAGGATTATAGTCTTTGAATTGTTTTTGGTGATAACCTGTAAGTGTGTAACTATTCCAAGCTTAATGGCATATGATACAGTTAAAGGGGAGATAACAATTTTGCTAACTTAAAATGTTTTTTTATGCATCGTCAAACTGTAAAATTGGGAAAAAATGCATTTTTAGATGTCTTTTTTTAAATGACATTTGGCTTGATTAATATCACGAATATATTGTGTATGAGTCTCTTTTATCTTTTAAATTAGATAATTATACAGCCAAACATGTTGTTTTTTTCTCTCTATAATCATGAAAATTTGTTGAATTAATTTAACATTATGAGATTAAATATGATAAATGTTTATATATGTGGCAGATCTAGACAGCAACCTATAACAATCACTTTTATGTCATGATTGTATTTTGCACTTAATGTCTGCAACTGTTCTGTAGTCCACACTTGAGACTATCAAAATACACAATTACAAAGTGCTTGTGACAAATACATAATCCATTATCCTACAACTTGTTCTTTATTGTATATACAGGGCTAATCTTTGTAAACTATTGTAATTCAGACATTGTTCGATCATAAATGTCATAATTGTTAACCTTCTTATGACCTTTGAACATATAACATAAAAATACAGATAAGACATAGTATATTTTGGCTTCCTCATTCATTTGTCACACTCTTTTTTAAAAGGTTTCCAAATAAATATTTTCTCTGCATTCATGGGATTAATGAGTGGTCGCAAATAGCACACTGGATTTATGTTGCATTTGTGTTAGAATTTTCTCAGCTTAACCATTGACCCAAAACATGTTAATAAAAAGGTTTGATATAGTGAGAAGAGTAAACTACTCCCTTGTCCATCAGCAGTGAATAAGAATCCTTAAAGAATGATTTTGTACTGTGGATTCACTATATTTCGTTGGATACCAATTTTTTTTGATTTCGTGGGTATTGCAGAACCATGTGACAAGTTTAAATGTTCAACGAATTGCAAATTTTTTATAGTTTGGTATGCAGACTTGATTATAACCACAAAATTAAATATACACGAAAGTGTAAGTTTTCCTCAATACCTGAAAATTGATACCTACGAAAATAAATGAATAGAATCCATAGTATTTCAGTTAGGGTATTCAATGATTTCCTGTCTTATGAAGTGAAATGAATTTGTACTGTAAGTAATAATGTGTGGTTTGATTGCCAATGATACAACTCGTCTCAAGAGACCAAAATGACACAGAAATTAACAACTATAGGTCACTGTACATCCTTCAAGAATGAGCAAAGCCCATACCGACTAGTCAGCTATAAAAAGCTCTGAAATACAAATTTAAAACAAATGTACTGTGGATTCATTTATTTTCTTGGGTTCACTTTTTGTGGATTAAGGAAGACTTACATCTTCATATTTATTAAGTATCATGGTTTTGCCATAGTGTGTATACAAACTGAAAGTAAATTTGTAATTCGTTGAATATTTAATTTCAAGATACAAATGTACCCACGAAATCCACGAAAATTGGTATCCAACGAATAATAATGAATCTACAGTAAAACAAATCATATGATAAAACTAGCAGTTCAAATAAATGAATGAAAAACAAATACATGTATGTAGCACAGTTACAACCACTGAATTACAGGCTCCTGACTTGGGACAGGAACATACAGAATGTGGCAGGGTTAAACATGTTGGCGGGCGCCCTACCCTCCCCTTTACCTGGGACAGGGGTGTAACTGTACAACATAAGAACAAACTATCAAAATCAGTTGCAAAACGCTTAACTCATCAGATGGATTGAAAAAGAAATACATCTAACAAAAACACAGAGTGGACGTGGCAAGGTACTAGTACATTCCAACAACAAAAAGACACTAAGTATAGATCTGAGAGTACTAACAGTTACTGACAGCTAGTACACAGTCAATAACAACTACTAAAAAAATCATGCATCTAAGACTGCTGTTTGAGGAAGGCTGTTTAATGTTCAGCTGCAAACTAAATGGATATTCAGGCAAGAACAGGTTAATACATTTCAAATATTAACCCAGCTTTGTAACTAGACACACATGATGATGATGCTGAGCTGCTATTTCATAAGGTAATAGTCCAAAGTCACCCTTCCCAGACACATTATTTTGACTTCAAGCCATCCAGACTTTTACTCAATAACAATTTTTTTATGCCCGTTTACAGAACGTATTATGGTATACTGTTGTCTGTCTGTCTGTCTGTCCTTAACATGTCAGACATTAACTCAAAAACATTTGAACTTATTTGCATGAAACTTTAGTGAATTGTTTATATTTATTGATGTGAGCTCCCTTTTGTTTTATAAATTTTAGATTTTACAAAAAATTTCTGAGTTATGGGGTTTTATTTATTACAAAAAGAGGGATTTTCCAGTTTCCTGACAATAACTCAAAAATGCTTTCACCAATTTTAAGTTACTTATATATTGACATGAGCTTTCGATTTTTATACATTTTAGATTTTATTTTTCTGAGTTATGGGATTTTTATCATTACAAAAAG
Organism: Mytilus edulis; assembly: GCA_019925275.1. Lineage (NCBI taxonomy): Eukaryota > Metazoa > Mollusca > Bivalvia > Mytilida > Mytilidae > Mytilus > Mytilus edulis. Next base: position 19,616,881 of record CM034349.1, on the reverse strand, counting down.
GGGGATTTTTCTGTTTTCTTACATTTAAGCTTTAAGCACTTTTGCTGACATTTTGGTGAATTATTTATATCTGCTGTTGTAAGATCATCCCATTCAAATTTTATAAATTTAAGATTTAACATTTTTGTCGAGCCTGCAACTTTTGTTGCAGAAAGCTTGACATAGGGATAGTGATCCGGCGGCGGCGGCTACGGCGGCGGCGTTAGCTCACTTCTTAAAAGCTTTATATTTTAGAAGGTAGAAGACCTGGATACTTCATACTTTCTATATAGATGCTTCATGTTACGAAGTTTCCATCAGTCATATGTCCAATGTCCTTGACCTCATTTTCATGGTTCAGTGACCACTTGAAAAAAAAGTTCAAATTTTTTGTAATGTTGAATTCTCTCTTATTATAAGTAATAGGATAACTATATTTGATATGTGCGTACCTTACAAGGTCCTCATGTCTGTCAGACAGTTTTCACTTGACATCGACCTCATTTCATGGATCAGTGAACAAGGTTAAGTTTTGGTGGTCAAGTCCATATCTCAGATACTATAAGCAATAGGGCTAGTATATTCGGTGTATGGAAGGACTGTAAGGTGTACATGTCCATCTGGCAAGTGTCATCTGACCTTGACCTCATTTTCATGGTTCAGTGGTTATAGTTAAATTTTTGTGTTTTTGTCTGTTTTTCTCATACTATATGCAATAGGTCTACTATATTTGTTGTATGGAATGATTGTAAGGTGTACATGTCTAGCGGGCAGATGTCATGTGACCCTGACCTCATTTTCATGGTTCAGTGGTCAAAGGTAAGTTTTTGAGTTTTGATCTTTTTATATAGTACTATATGCCATAGGTCAACTATATTTGGTGTATGAAAATATTTTATGATCTTTATGTCAGTCGCGCAGGTTTTATTTGACGGTGACCTCATTTTCACGGTTCATTGAAGTTTTTGTGTTTTGGTCTATTTTTCTTAAACTCAGTATAAGTAATGGGTCAACTATATATGTTGTATAGAAGCATTGTTAGCTTTTAACTGTCTGCCTGGCATGGTTCATCTGACCTTGACCTCATTTTCAAGGTTCATTGGTCTTTGTTTAGTTATCTTGGTTAATGTTAAGTTTATGTGACAATTGTAATAAAACTTAGCTTTATACTTTGAACTATCAACATAATATCAATGATTAGTATAGAAGGCGAGACATTTCAGCGTGTGCACTCTTGTCGAGTTTATTCATAAAAAAAAGGGGGATTATCAAGTTTTTTTTGGACAAATATCCCTAAAGTGCTGTTAGCAGTTTTCATTAAACTGTGGTGATTGATTTATATTTATTAAGATAACCTCCCTTTGGATTTTTATAAATTTCTGATATGACATTGAGAAGTTATTGAACTTGACTCTTTGAAAACGCAAAAGGTGAATCATGCACTCATTATGCAGCTGTTTATTAAGTCTTCGTTATGACTTGGCTGTGATTCATACCCACAACCCCTTGTACTCAACATGAGCACACTACTACTTGACAACTTAAGCAGTTCCACATATGACAGGTCAAGTTAAGTTCACATGTATATTATTATACCTTACATATATTACAAAGAATTCTATTGGATAACAACTTATCACGTGACATGGAATAATTCGGTTAATTTTCATGTAATTGCATGGGGGGACGAATAACCCTTAAAATTTACACCAGCGGTGAATAACCCTATTATTCACCGGCGAATAACCTTTTTAGTGTCTAGGTTTGCACTCGAGTTACCTCCCATGCAAATGACGTCACAGACGTAAATAAACAAGATGGCAGCGTTCACGTTACACTGACAGCCCATCGAGAGACAAGGAAATAAGGCTTTGGAAATGAATAGAGTGCCAGCATCCGATGTTATCTCCTCTAAACGGTCCTTTTCAGGGCCATTAATATTTTACGAAAAGATTCTACCTTTGTTGTACATCCGAGAAATTCTAGAAGTAAGAACACAAACATGACAAACATATTTTCCTGAGCTATTTTCAAACGTCAGCTTGTGTTTGTTATGTAAAAAATATAGTGTTCAAAATGCCCTTCCACTGTTTATTCGGTATAATAAAACAATTGTGGCCCCATAGAATCGATGAATATCCAAAATTGTCAACCCTTAAAAGTTATTTCACTTCGGGCTGCGCCCTCATTGAAATAACTTTCTCGTGTTGACAATTGTGGATATTCACCTTTTCAACGGGCCATAATTGTATATTGTACATTACATTAAACATTGAATTTACACATTACTCAACATTGATTTGGATTCAAATTCTCAAGTTCATTCTCATCTTGTCTTCTTGTTGGACACAGTGTTTTTTTAATATCCGAGATTATTAAACAAAATGTGGACCGCATATCATGGTTCATAATTAAAAACATTGGCAAATATAATGAGTAACTAACAATCATAGCAAAATGTAAACATATAGGGAAAGAATTCAGGGGAGTAATCAGTGATGAGTCTTGCACCGTAGCATCGGAGAATATATAAATTGTCAATGGCCATTCTACACATAACGTTAAAATTAAAAGTCCAATAGATTGAGACTCTTGTAATGTATATTTCCAGTTCCTTTGTAAATGTTCTGGATTGTTGATAAGGACTTTCTTTTGTTGAAAATACATCCTCATATTAACATACACAAGAATTATAGTTAGCATAGACATAAGCACACAGGGAACCAGGTGCACCACAATAGCACAAAACCAGACATAAAATTCTTCATACTTCCTACTATTGAATGCATCTCTATATTGAAAGTCACAAGGGTAAGCTGGTTGGTTGACGAAGTCAAACAATTTATAAAAATGAACAAGTAAAGAACAAACAAATATAAGAATGGTTAACTTGAAAAATCGGTTGATTTTGGCATACCATGTTAATGCTTCAAATGGATGTTGTAAACACTGAAATCGCTGTACTCCATAAAATATAATCTGCCATAAACTGGCCGTGTGAAATATGGCGGGGAGAACATATCCCATGATTCTGTAGGTATTGCACCAACCAATGGTAGCTGGTTCTAACAGATCATCTGTGGCAAAAAAGTAAACAAAGACTGGATATTGACACAACACCAGTAAAGTGTTAGATACTACAATCCCATTTTTCTGTACAGTTGTTGCTGATCGACGGTCTGTTACATAGTTTGATAATACAATATATACAATGGTAAAACAAAATGTAACTGATATAATCACTGGAGCAGGTACACTATACAAGTATCTAATTAGTTCTAAATTATAGTCGGTTGAAAATGTTCCATTTATAAAAGGGGGCAATCCAAGTACACTTTCTTTCATTTTGATTGTAACATTATATTGCACTGTTAGTCTTTTTAATATCACCACTGAATTGAACCTTGAAATAATTAAATATCCCTTGCATTATATAATTATAATATAGTGTTCTGATTGAAGCACTGATTTATATTAGATATCATCGCAGTGACTTCATTAATGCTAGATAAAATCAATATCCTTTTACTATACACGAGGCAGTTAGCCCTATGGATTGTTTTTCTGTTTGAAATGATCTCATTATCATAAATGCCTCTAGTTCTAAAAATAGCTAACACAATTAATGTGTATTCAATCCATGCCAGATAAATCCTTCTTACTGATATACTGTAGTAAGATTTAATCAATACTCCAGTAGGGTGAATAACAAAGCAATAGTTTCCAATTGTATCATCAACAAATAATGTCTCCTTCTAATTTAAAGTACAAATAATACTCAGGAATATATTTCTGTTTTGTCTTTCTTCCTCATTGCATTGTAGTAGGGTGCCCAGTATCGAAAAAGACGTCTAGTTAACGAGTTTAAGTTAACGGAGAACATACGGCTAAATTTAGATGCAAACTGTTGAAAAATCATTATATTTTCCAATCATGAATGTCGTCGTATGCTGCCGTGGTCACGTTTTTCAAAATTTCGTTGTTTCTTATGGTACCCAAAGATACTTTACAGTACAGGTCATCTTCAACACAAAAAATAAAATTATTCCTCTTTGTTTTATTTGTTCAAATTGTACTTATCATTTAGCTTAAATATCAAATTATTCATATAAAGAAAGCTAAAAAATATTTATATAATTTAAGTATAAGTATTTCATGATTTTAGTAGGTCTATTTTTATAGCTGAAATTAACAACATTTTCAACGAAAGCAATTTTATTACGTGTTACTTTCACGGGATTTTTACTCTAATTTCATCAATAAGACATGGTTCATATCTGTGCCAAATATATTCCGTGTAATGTTAATCGGTGAAAAGAAAATAGCAATTAAAAACATAAATTTAGTGATAATTTTGTCTTGATTTAAACACGCCTTTTCTCGTGCCGTTAATCGTTTTGTAGCTTACACTATTAGGTCATTAACTAGGACAATTGTCACTAACTTCATTTCTTTTTTTTGCTTGTTGTATGGCCAATTTGTTTGTTTTTGATAGTCCAGTTTGTTTGAAGATCGTTGTTTTGTAACTTGAAATATCATTTTGTTGGTTTTTATAACTTTAATTGTTTTCTTTTAATTAATAGTTTTGTTATAATTGTAATATACAAAACAAATCCTTCGGTCACGTTTCAGACCCGGAATATGGCACACATTCACAGTCCTGTTAAACTATGCTAATCAAACCCTAAGCAAAGTAGGATTGAAATACAATGGGATAAGTGTGTTATAACTTATATGTCATGGTTCTTCTACTGAATTGCCTATTAATATGCGAGGAATTAACACTAAAGCTTTATCGAGGCTATGGGAGGACGGAAAGATCATGTATATTTTAGTATATTGCACGATGCTTCAGACCTAGACTATCTTCGTACTGATGATTGCAAAATGTTGTACCGTCATTCTTGCTATAAATCTTACACTAGCAGACACAACTGCAGTTATTTTAAAGCTTAATCAAGTTCTTGTTCGCCTGTAAAGTGTTTCAGGGCATATATAGAAGGTCGTCAAATTCCTGACTGTATAAAATTTCTTTGGGTCAGTGAGAACCAGCAGGCCTTAATCAGATTTCTTGGTGAATTGATTGTTCGGCATCATGGTATATCAACAGTTACTATAATACATGAAGAAGTCATATTCTATTTAACACTTCCAAGGACCCTAAATCAGCTCAGACGGAGTATTTAGGTTTGAAGAATTATTTTGTACGCCCGATGAAGTAGATACTCGCATGATTGTACATGCTATACATGTAGACAAAGAGTTCGGTGTGAAAGGAATCAAGAGTAGGCTATTAGTAAAAAAGTCACAAGATACAGATGTTCTTATCTTATGGGTTCATAACAAGTGAGAGGTTTAGCGCTATTAAACTAGGTTCAATCCACCATTTTCTACATTTGAAAATGTCTGTACCATGTCAGGAATATGACAGTTGTTGTCCATTCGTTTTTGATGAGTTTTGTCATTTGATTTTGCCATGTGATTAGGGACTGCCCGATTGATTTTTCCTCGGAGTTCAGTATTTTGTGATTTGCATAAGCTATGGTTTCAAACTGGCAATATAGCTGCACACAAGATTTGCTCCGCTATTTACCTGTCCATGACACATGTAAAAGTATTGGGTTTGCCACCTGTAACATGGTACCAGTCGCACATGATGTTACATGATGCGATACAATGTAATCGGTCCTGTTTAGGATCGATAGGCGCACTGTTTATAAGTCTGAAAGGGCAACCCAGATGATTTCACCGATTTGTCAAACCTTTCTTATTGTGACATCGATGAATCGATTAGTGCAGTCGAGATCTTGTTGTTAGGTTGGATGATCTCAAGTCAAAACTAAAAATAGATCATTGTGCTTAAACAAATTGAGCGTTTAATTGGCTACAATTTAAAATTTCTTCCTTGTCAAATTTCCTACTTGTGAATCTACTTTTAAACAATATGAAATAAGCGCTTCACTCCAGACGTAAAGATATCTTCCAAAATAGCAAAACTAACCTAGCATTCTCCTCTTCAGTTCGAATGGGAAAAGAAAAATGACTTGTCTATCTCGAAGGTCAGATGTCATCCGAATTTCTGCAAGACTAGTTTGTACTTGTGAGGGGGAATCTATGTTTTCAAAGGGTTGCATTTGCTTCGACAAAATCTATCCTGTACAGATGTATGCAAAATGACATATGTCAAAATGTAAACACTCATCTGGTTGCAGTAAGAAACATTGATGACGACGAAGATGACGATGCAAAAGATTTCATTTTTCTGTATGTACCTTATAATCATTGTTAGTTATCGAATGAAAATTAAGAAGTCCATAATATTTACTAAACAATATATAAAACATATAGTCAATTTTGATATCGTTTGAAATATAGTAATAATCTTTCTAATAAGATATGTAAATTAAAAAAAAACCAAAAAAAAACCCTGCCATATGTTCTCTGACCTTGGCATGGTTGATGGGCTAAAACTACAGGGGACAATAGAACGTAGTAGGTAATACTAGCCTCGATCATAATTTTCTATTTGCATTTGATCTTTTTTGTGTGTGTGTTTTAGCAATACTGTTGTCTGCTTGTTTTCATTTTATAAGTTTTTAATGTTCCTTTGGTTTCTTACGCCTTTTTTGTTTGCATTTGTTTGTAAAAACATCGGTGCTGTACATAACCCTCTCCCTTATTACATTTTTGGAATACTTATAAACATTATAGCCAATTGTTGCTCATTTAGTATACGTAAGAAGGGGTGTTTTACCTATTCTAATAGACATTTTGTTTTCATAACTTTTGCCCCCCCCCCCCCTCTTTTTCTCTGTTTGCAGTATTTTTTACTTCTTCAAAGCAAAGTTATACACAGAGCTTTAAATTCAATCAAGTTCGATGTTAATTTCGGAACAAATCATTTATATAACCTATTTCGCACCCAATTACAAAAATTTGATATTTACCTTGAAATTGACGAACACCTTACTATCAAAAGACGTGAAAAACACATTTTGTTTTCAACAAAAGATTAAAGTTAAGATCTAAAAAACGTCTTTAGATATTACTTGTAACGAATTGAATACAAAAATAACAAATTTAGAAATTGAAATAGGTCAAGGTCACTGTTATTTAACAGCTGTTTGAAATTTTCAAATTTGCACCCTACATGCAAAAAAGTCAATCTAAAGTCATTTTTGGGGATAAAAATATAAAATAAGTTCTAAATGTAGACACAAAAGATATTTTCCTATAAATTAATTGTTTTTATTTTGCTCCAAACGCATAGATCTAGGAGAAGGCTATTGGTACTTTACGGAACGGAACGGAACGGAACGGAACGGAAAGGAATTTCATTTAAGGTATCCAAAGGGGGCATTTATCAAAATTTCGAAAAATCTTTAAAACAAAACAAACTTTAAAATTTCTGTGTTTTACGGTTTTCCATATACAAATAACACAAATGTATACTTAATCTCATCTTCACAGGTGAAATGTGTAATAATGTATAACATCGGGAAATATTCTGTAGATGAATATGTCGGATTGTCCTGATAAATTATCATGAAATTAACGCATTTGCAAGTCATGCATTATGATATCTAGACTGACCTCACGTCGTCCTTGATTAGAGACAGTGATCAAAATGAATCTGATTTAAACTTTTTAATTTATTTTTCCGTTCCGTTCCGTTCCGCAAAGTACCAATTGCTCTGAGGAATTGGTATTTAACGGAAAAAACGGAAACAGACATCTTTAATGTAATTAAAGCAGTATGATAAAAAAAAATTGTCTGACACCTCTTTTTGCATGAGTGGTATGTGTTTTAGATAGCATTTTCGACTTAATCAATAATAAAAAAATTAACACAAAGGCAGGTTACACAAAAAGTCTTTCTCCTTCCATCGGTAATCATATTTTAAAAAAAAAACAGGCCTTCAACAGCCCGTTCCGACGATGATTAGAGACAGTGATCCAGTTGAATCTGATGTAAACTTTTTAATTTATTTTTCCGTTCCGTTCCGTTCCGCAAAGTACCAATTGCCCTGAAGAATTGGTATTTAACGGAAAAAACGGAAACAGACATCTTTAATGTAATTAAAGTAGTATGATAAAAAAAAATTGTCTGACACCTCTTTTTGCATGAGTGGTATGTGTTTTTAGATAGCATTTTCGACTTGATCAATAATAAAAAAATTAACACAAAGGCAGGTTACACAAAAAGTCCTTCTCCTTCCATCGGTAATTATATTTTAAAAAAGGGGCCTTCAACAGCCCGTTCCGACGATGATTAGAGACAGTGATCCAGTTGAATCTGATGTAAACTTTTTAATTTATTTTTCCGTTCCGTTCCGTTCCGCAAAGTACCAATTGCTCTGAGGAATTGGTATTTAACGGAAAAAACGGAAACAGACATCTTTAATGTAATTAAAGCAGTATGATAAAAAAAAATTGTCTGACACCTCTTTTTGCATGAGTGGTATGTGTTTTAGATAGCATTTTCGACTTGATCAATAATAAAAAATTTAACACAAAGGCAGGTTACACAAAAAGTCTTTCTCCTTCCATCGGTAATTATATTTTAAAAAAGGGGCCTTCAACAGCCCGTTCCGACGATGATTAGAGACAGTGATCCAGTTGAATCTGATTTAAACTTTTTAATTTATTTTTCCGTTCCGTTCCGTTCCGCAAAGTACCAATTGCTCTGAGGAATTGGTATTTAACGGAAAAAACGGAAACAGACATCTTTAATGTAATTAAAGCAGTATGATAAAAAAAAATTGTCTGACACCTCTTTTTGCATGAGTGGTATGTGTTTTAGATAGCATTTTCGACTTGATCAATAATAAAAAATTTAACACAAAGGCAGGTTACACAAAAAGTCTTTCTCCTTCCATCGGTAATTATATTTTAAAAAAGGGGCCTTCAACAGCCCGTTCCGACGATGATTAGAGACAGTGATCCAGTTGAATCTGATTTAAACTTTTTAATTTATTTTTCCGTTCCGTTCCGTTCCGCAAAGTACCAATTGCTCTGAGGAATTGGTATTTAACGGAAAAAAACGGAAACAGACATCTTTAATGTAATTAAAGCAGTATGATAAAAAAAAATTGTCTGACACCTCTTTTTGCATGAGTGGTATGTGTTTTAGATAGCATTTTCGACTTGATCAATAATAAAAAATTTAACACAAAGGCAGGTTACACAAAAAGTCTTTCTCCTTCCATCGGTAATTATATTTAAAAAAAAACAGGCCTTCAACAGCCCGTTCCGACGATGATTAGAGACAGTGATCCAGTTGAATCTGATGTAAACTTTTTAATTTATTTTTCCGTTCCGTTCCGTTCCGCAAAGTACCAATTGCTCTGAAGAATTGGTATTTAACGGAAAAAACGGAAACAGACATCTTTAATGTAATTAAAGCAGTATGATAAAAAAAATTGTCTGACACCTCTTTTTGCATGAGTGGTATGTGTTTTAGATAGCATTTTCGACTTGATCAATAATAAAAAAATTAACACAAAGGCAGGTTACACAAAAAGTCTTTCTCCTTCCATCGGTAATTATATTTTAAAAAAGGGGCCTTCAACAGCCCGTTCCGACGATGATTAGAGACAGTGATCCAGTTGAATCTGATGTAAACTTTTTAATTTATTTTTCCATTCCGTTCCGTTCCGCAAAGTACCAATTGCTCTGAGGAATTGGTATTTAACGGAAAAAACGGAAACAGACATCTTTAATGTAATTAAAGCAGTATGATAAAAAAAATTTGTCTGACACCTCTTTTTGCATGAGTGGTATGTGTTTTAGATAGCATTTTCGACTTGATCAATAATAAAAAATTTAACACAAAGGCAGGTTACACAAAAAGTCTTTCTCCTTCCATCGGTAATTATATTTTAAAAAAGAGGCCTTCAACAGCCCGTCCCGACGATGATTAGAGACAGTGATCAAGTTGAATCTGATGTAAACTTTTTAAGTTTTTTAGATGAAAATAACAAATCTTCCAACAAAATGACTAAAATGTATAAAACCAATGCATGAATATCGCCAAGCAAACATCCATGTAATCTATATTTATTGTAGCATGCTAACATAAGAAATCAGAGCTATTTAAAACGTTTCTCTTGTTAAAATGTTTCTTAGGAGAGGATCTGTTTTTGCCAAACTTTTAACAATTATTTAAGAGTGCTCAACTAAATAGAAATTTGTATAGTGAAAAAGTCTTCTCTATAATGATAACAATTATCTTTGCTGTTTCTGAACACCTCAAATATATGTACACAACTCTTAACATGGGCGATCTAATATTAAACAGAATTTTAATTTAACTAAACAAGTTGTACTATTACACCATTTCTCTTGAGGGGATAGAGCGCTCACGGCGACTTGAACAGCGCCTCATTATATAGATCAAGATCCGAAATCGGCAGCTTTTAATTATGCGTGTTATATTTGTTTATTGCTTTTTTTTTCTAGAAACCGGAAACGCTGTTTTTCTCGCTTTTTATTGGTTTACATTTAGTAGTGAGTGCAAGTAAAGGGGTCTCTTATAACTTACTATATTGGATGTGCTTTGTTCATTGTTGAATGCCATTAGGCATACGATGTTTTATTGGGGTATACATCTTTATTAGTTCGTCTTTTGATAAAAGTTGTCTCATTTGTAATCATACCCAATATGACTGCTATGTTTATATAGACTACACTGCATTGGCTCTGCGATTCCAGTTTCCTTCTGTCGTCGTCAGGCAAGTATAATATTACATGAACATTCCTTCTGTCATCGTTGATTGAATTTATTTCCAAAAGAAGAATCATGAAATTTATAGTAGGATAAACAAAGAAGATTAACACATACATTTTTATTTATATTCAAACCAAATTAAATCAAAATTCAAATCCCGTGTCTACTCTTAAAAAGTTTGCGTTCAAGGATCTGACAACACTCCGTTTTACTTTCTGTCCTGGTAGTTTTTACATCAGCTAATAAAAATTTAAGCTTTCAAATTTTAAAAGTGTGTATTAATCCGACAAATTAAGAGAACCTCAAAAGATCTTTAAACAGAAAGTAAAATTGAGCGTTTTCAGATCCTTATAAGCAACGTATCGACACATTTTATATGATCATTAGGGACGGACCATTTAACTTGCAGAGGGGAGGCATGCGCGCATTTTATTTTTATTTTTGGGAAGTGGCGCGACAAATTATTTTTTTCAAATTTAACATTATTTTTTATGGTAAATATCCTCTGTCAAAATTTTTTTATCCCTTTGCTGGCCAAATTATTTATTTTCTCTATTCAGAATCAACATATTTATTTACGAAAAAAAACATTAAATCAATTTTCAATAAGGCTCTCTATAGACACAATATTAACAACATGAATAAACATAATCTACTACTACGGGTTTTTTTAACGACCTTGACAAAAGCCCTTGCACGGTTGATATAACGGTTGATAACAAATACATGAACAAAACGGATTACATGATAGTGTTTTGAGTTTTATTGTTAAAATATATAATGATTTGTAAGTATACTTGAATGACGATACATTTTTTTGATTTTTTGATTTCTTTGGATAGTGAATTCCACACCTTTTGACCACTAAAAGAAAAGCTTGGTTTGTATAATTCTGTATTTGATTTTGGAACAATACAATTATCTGAAAATGAGAGTCGAGTACTGTATGACTGTTTGCTATTTGTAGTTACAATAAGATTTGACAAGTATTGGGGTACCAATCCATTGTTTTATTCATACATTAATAAGGACTTGTGGTATAATATTCTATTACATGTATTTACTGGAATTATTCCAGATTCTTTAAAAAGTTCAACAGATGGTTTTTGAAAATCGTGTTCATTTAAAATAATTCTAGCTTCCCTTTTTTGTAATTTAAGCAAACTGTCGATTAAAAATGTGTTACAGTTGCCCCATATTGAACAACAGTAGTCAAAATTTGGAAGAATGTATGCATTATAAAATAAAATTCTTGCATTATGATTTAAATATTTCTTGATCCTTTTTAGTAGAGCTAAAGGAAGAATTTACCTTAAAGTTTTTAATAACATATTTGATATGATCAGACCAAGACAGAGTTGCGTCCACAAAAATACCAAGGACTTGTTCACGCTGACTTTCATTAATATATTGATTATTAATGAAGATATTAAAAGGTTCATTACACATGACAGAAAGTTTGTGTTTTGAACATAAACACATTTTCTTTGTTTTGGATACATTGATTAACATTTTGTTTTCATCACACCAATGAGAAATATTTTCTAACACAGTATTTAGTGTCTGGCTATACAACTTTTGTTTTTACCAGTAACAGAAATAGTACTATCATCAGCCAAAAGATCACTGTTATGATTTGGATTACACAAAGGCAAAAAATTAATGAATAATAAGAATAATATGGGACCTTAAACGAACCCTTGAGGTACACCTGTTTTTACTTTTAATACACCTGAAAAAGTATTTGAAATGTATACAACCTGTTGTCTATCAGTTAGATATGAAGTAAGCCAGTGCAGTGAAGAATAAGAAAATCTGTATTTTTGTAATTTCTGGAGGAGCAGTTTATGATGAAGAACATCAGAAGCTTTACAAAGATCCAGAAATACTGCTCCTACTAATTCGCCTTCATCAATTGCTTTTAACCATTTATCTAACAAAGTTGTCATGGCAGTTTGACAGGAATGGTTCGAACGAAAACCTGATTGCAGGACATACAACAGATTATATATGTCCGTATAGTTCATTAAATAAGTTTTTACGTGTCTCTCAAGTATTTTAGATACTAATTGTAAAAATGCAATTGGTCTGTAATTAAATACATCATTTTTTAACATTTATTTTCAAAAACTGGTATGACTTTAGCTACTTTGAATAATGATGGATAAACTGATTTTTTAATGCTTTCAAGAATTTGACATAAGGGAACTTAAATAAGATGAGAAGTAATTTTTAAAAACTTTGCACTGATATTATCAAGACTGCTTTTATTACATTACAGATGCCTGTTTCCGTTCGATTCCGTTAAATACCAATTCATCAGAGCAATTGGTATTTTGCGGAACGGAACGGAAATCAGATTCAACTTGATCACTGTTTCTAATCATCTTCGGAAGGCCCCTTTTTTAATTTATAATTACCAATGGATTAGTAGAAAGACCTTTTGTCTAACCTGTCTTTGTGTTATTTTGACGGGACGTATTATGGTATACAAATGTCCAGTGTCCGTCCGTCCGTCCGTCTGTCCGTCTGTCCGGTGTAAACATGTCGCACCGTAACTTGAGAACGACTTATCCAAATTTCATGAAACTTAACATAGTTGTTTCTTATGATGGTAAAATGATCTGTATACTTTTTTTTGTGAAAATAAGATTACAACGTTTTGAGTTACGGCACTTTGTAACTAAAACAGGGGTGGTGTTTTTTTCACATGTCGCACCGTATCTCAAAAACGATTCTTGATTATGGCTTAAAACTTTAAATACTTCTTAGTTATATTAATCTTAATATCTGTATACTTTTTGGTGATGATTCAAAATTTCATTTTTGAGTTATTGAGTATTCTGTAAAAAAAAAAGGGGGGGTTTACATGTCGCACCATATCTCAAAAACGATTTATGATTATTGCTTAAAACTTTACACACTTCTTTGTTATATTAATCTAAAGATCTGTATACTTTTTGGTGATGATTCATTTTTATATTTTCGAGTCATTGAGTTTTTTGTAAAAAAAGAGGTTTTTTTTCACATGTTGCGCTGTATCTCTATTGCTTAAAACTTAACAGGCTAATGTTGCGTCGGGTTTCCAAATACATCTTGTACAATCTTCCTATTGAGCAGGAATAAGGAATGAGTCAGGATATACTAAGCATGACATCCTGTACAACCCTGTGTTATTCAAAAAAGATTTATGTTTTTTCACCAGACGACAGGCGTATCATGCGCTCATGGCGCAGCTGTTTAGTTAAATATTGATCAAGTCGAAATGCTATCTAAAACACTTACCACTCATTCAAAAAAGAAGGGTCTGACTTGTTTTTATCATACTGCTTTAATTACATTAAAGATGTCTGTTTCCGTTTTTTCCGTTAAATACCAATTCCTCAGAGCAATTGGTACTTTGCGGAACGGAACGGAACGGAAAAATAAATTAAAAAGTTTACATCAGATTCGGAACGGGCTGTTGAAGGCCTCTTTTTTAAAATATAATTACCGATGGAAGGAGAAAGACTTTTTGTGTAACCTGCCTTTGTGTTAAATTTTTTATTATTGATCAAGTCGAAAATGCTATCTAATTAAAAACACATACCACTCATGCAAAAAGAGGTGTCAGACAATTTTTTTTTATCATACTGCTTTAATTACATTAAAGATGTCTGTTTCCGTTTTTTCCGTTAAATACCAATTCCTCAGAGCAATTGGTACTTTGCGGAACGGAACGGAACGGAAAAATAAATTAAAAAGTTTACATCAGATTCAACTTGATCACTGTCTCTAATCATCGTCGGAACGGGCTGTTGAAGGCCTCTTTTTTAAAATATAATTACCGATGGAAGGAGAAAGACTTTTTGTGTAACCTGCCTTTGTGTTAAATTTTTTATTATTGATCAAGTCGAAAATGCTATCTAAAACACATACCACTCATGCAAAAAGAGGTGTCAGACAATTTTTTTTATCATACTGCTTTAATTACATTAAAGATGTCTGTTTCCGTTTTTTCCGTTAAATACCAATTCCTCAGAGCAATTGGTACTTTGCGGAACGGAACGGAACGGAAAAATAAATTAAAAAGTTTACATCAGATTCAACTTGATCACTGTCTCTAATCATCGTCGGAACGGGCTGTTGAAGGCCTCTTTTTTAAAATATAATTACCGATGGAAGGAGAAAGACTTTTTGTGTAACCTGCCTTTGTGTTAAATTTTTTATTATTGATCAAGTCGAAAATGCTATCTAAAACACATACCACTCATGCAAAAAGAGGTGTCAGACAATTTTTTTTTATCATACTGCTTTAATTACATTAAAGATGTCTGTTTCCGTTTTTTCCGTTAAATACCAATTCCTCAGAGCAATTGGTACTTTGCGGAACGGAACGGAACGGAAAAATAAATTAAAAAGTTTACATCAGATTCAACTGGATCACTGTCTCTAATCATCGTCGGAACGGGCTGTTGAAGGCCCCTTTTTAAAAATATAATTACCGATGGAAGGAGAAGGACTTTTTGTGTAACCTGCCTTTGTGTTAATTTTTTTATTATTGATCAAGTCGAAAATGCTATCTAAAACACATACCACTCATGCAAAAAGAGGTGTCAGACAATTTTTTTTTTGATCATACTACTTTAATTACATTAAAGATGTCTGTTTCCGTTTTTTCCGTTAAATACCAATTCTTCAGAGCAATTGGTACTTTGCGGAACGGAACGGAACGGAAAAATAAATTAAAAAGTTTACATCAGATTCAACTGGATCACTGTCTCTAATCATCGTCGGAACGGGCTGTTGAAGGCCTGTTTTTTTAAAATATGATTACCGATGGAAGGAGAAAGACTTGTTGTGTAACCTGCCTTTGTGTTAATTTTTTTATTATTGATCAAGTCGAAAATGCTATCTAAAACACATACCACTCATGCAAAAAGAGGTGTCAGACAATTTCTTTTTATCATACTGCCTTAATTACATTAAAGATGTCTGTTTCCGTTTTTTCCGTTAAATACCAATTCTTCAGAGCAATTGGTACTTTGCGGAACGGAACGGAACGGAAAAATAAATTAAAAAGTTTACATCAGATTCAACTGGATCACTGTCTCTAATCATCGTCGGAACGGGCTGTTGAAGGCCTGTTTTTTTAAAATATGATTACCGATGGAAGGAGAAAGACTTGTTGTGTAACCTGCCTTTGTGTTAATTTTTTTATTATTGATCAAGTCGAAAATGCTATCTCAAACACATACCACTCATGCAAAAAGAGGTGTCAGACAATTTCTTTTTATCATACTGCCTTAATTACATTAAAGATGTCTGTTTCCGTTTTTTCCGTTAAATACCAATTCCTCAGAGCAATTGGTACTTTGCGGAACGGAACGGAACGGAAAAATAAATTAAAAAGTTTAAATCAGATTCATTTTGATCACTGTCTCTAATCAAGGACGACGTGAGGTCAGTCTAGATATCATAATGCATGACTTGCAAATGCGTTAATTTCATGATAATTTATCAGGACAATCCGACATATTCATCTACAGAATATTTCCCGATGTTATACATTATTACACATTTCACCTGTGAAGATGAGATTAAGTATACATTTGTGTTATTTGTATATGGAAAACCGTAAAACACAGAAATTTTAAAGTTTGTTTTGTTTTAAAGATTTTTCGAAATTTTGATAAATGCCCCCTTTGGATACCTTAAATGAAATTCCTTTCCGTTCCGTTCCGTTCCGTTCCGTTCCGTAAAGTACCAATAGCCTAGGAGAATCAAGCTATCTAAATGTGACTGTGCATTTTCCTTGAATTTTTGCTCTGACCTTTGACCCTGATTTAAAAAAAATCGTGACCACGGTAGACAGCGACGACAACGCTATTTCGATGAGGATTGTTCTCCTCTTTCCAATGATATAAAATATAGCCGTATGTTATTCCGTTAAGGCAAATCGATAATATTTGTTGATTGGGCACCCTACTATTGTGGTCATGAAACATGAGATATGTCAATGAAACTTGATTAGCTGATTATATTGAACATGTGGCTTTTTTCTTCTTTAATAAACAAGGAAGTCATTGTAATGTGATAATGGATATTTCTATGTCTGATCATGCAATTCCTCCTGAAACCCTTAACTGTTGTTAATTATAAGTAGAAGAAGTATTTATAGTTGTTGCTGAGAGTTGTTGTAGTAAGATTAATCTGAGTTTAAATATTTGATTGATATCAATTGGTTTGTTAGTATTTTCCCTGAACAACTCTTATCAAGCTTTGTAGAGATGTGCAGTAAAAAAAAATATGTTTGTTTATTTTTATTAAATTCTTTGAAGCTGCTACAATTTATAGATTCTTATGCTTGAAAGAAAAAAGCAATTTTTATGTCAACAAAAGTACAGGGTCATTTTGTTTTCTATTAGCTGCATGGATCGTCTATCAATTTATCCCTCTCTGGGACCCATATCAGGTTTAAGTTTTTGGATAAAGTAGTTAAGCAGTAAAGTGTGCTCGCATAAGCTTGAAACCTAGTACACATGTTCATTTAACTTCATTGTCATGATCTTGTGAGCAGGGCAAATTCTTATAATTTTTATTTTGTTTATTATTAGTATTTATCAAAATATTTTTAATCACTGAAATTCATAGTATGCCTTTTAAAGCAGAGAATAAATCAAGCATTGGAACAGTAAATTTTAAAGGAAGAACACTTTTGTAACCAGAATTCAAATGATTTTTATTTTTATATTTCTTTGGAATGCAAAGAAAATTCATTGTTTTCCTTTTTTCAGAGAAAGTGAAATGATTTACCCAGTACTACAAGCAGTGTTTGAGAGAACTGGGATTAAAGACAAAATGTGTTTTGGTAAGTTCTTTCTTTTTCTTTTCATTTTTTTTCTCAAGTCTAATTCTGTGCATATAGTACACCTTGTGGCCATTGTTTATTGTAACATCAGTATTGGCTTACAATTGTCAACATATTTAAAACACCAACCCTTCAAAAAAAGTAGTGTGATATTGACAAATACAATGTTTATGTTAAAATTTTAATTTTGCCTGATATTAAAAAAATAGTATAA
>CM034349.1:19557088-19599009 GCA_019925275.1 Mytilus edulis | reverse complement strand
GGAATGCAAATAATATGAATTATATGTGTATGTACTAAAAATCAACAGATCAGTAATAAAATTGAAAATATGAATTGAATTATATGTGTATATAAAAGGTTGACACCAGTACATTTGACTAAATGCTGTAATGTCACTTGGATTGAGGACAAACAGATTGCTCTGCAAGAACCATATCTTTATCTGCTAATCAAGATATAATTTTAACCTTTAAAATCTGGTTTTGTTGTGATATTTTTTCACTATTTTCAAATACCTGAACAATGATAAGCAATATTCAATGAGAAATTATGGTAAAATTCCTGAATCTTATGTAATGAAGATACAACAGAGCTTTGGTAACAGGTAACTAACAGAATAGAAGACAGACAATGATAACACGTACAGATCTTACTATTTGAGCCTTTATCAAAACCTCTATAACACCACAATAGTAATTTTTATGAATCACTATCATCAAATATTTATAAAATTATGTAATACAACATGTAACTATGTGTAAAATTTGAATAAATTATTGAAATGTTACTACTGAAGCACAAGATTAAAACTCAACACATGGTAATGCTAAAAAAGGGAAAAAAATATGATCATTATTTATATTAAGACACAATACCTGGAATTTTACCTGATAATTGAAGGAAATGGCAGGAATGTCATTAATACTTAAAAAAAAGGTCTTTTACTATTAAAAATGTAAGGATTTTTCTAAAATGAACCCATTATATCACAAATTTATCAAACATACGAAAATTACAGATAATTTGTCACATTTTCTGTATTGGTATTTCTATTCTGTGCTGATTTCCAAATAGTCATAGCAATGTCAAGCTGTCCATTAAACACACCAACAACTTAGATAGGCTAGGAAAACTGATTATGTTTTACCGCATTAATTCAAAATAATAAATAAATTCATTCATAATATTACAAGTATGTACGTACATAAGTTAATACAAAATATAACTATAAAGTGAAACTGACATACAAGGAATGTTTATTCCTTTGTTAATGGAAAGTTAGTAATAACAATACTACTTCAATAAAGGATAACAGCTCAAGTCATATATATAACTACAACATAAAATGAAAGTCCAAGAAGTGCATACAGCAAGTTAGTATATTTCCTAATTCCTTCGTTGTGATATGCAGAGATTGTAATAATATTGTTATATACAATTTTAACGAATGTAAAGAAATCAATTAACAGCTGAAATTTTTGACAAACATTTTAATGCAGTGATCAGATAACAAAGAGATTCATAATAAATGCAAGCTATGATTGAACTGTAAAACAAAACAATAATTGCAAAAAAAATACAACTTGTCAGTTGAAACATTATATGATTGAATGATTTATAATCTAACTATCCATATCTAACTATCCATAACGAATAATGGATTCAAAATGTGTTTTAAGCTGCCATATGATATGATTTTGGTATTATCAGAAAAATAAAATTACTTTAAAAATAAAATTACTTTAAAAATAAAATTACTTTAAAAATAAAATTAAAATAAACATTTATTTCAAAATTACTGTTTAAAATTTTCAACATGATAATTTTACATGTAAAATGCCCCTAAAACATTAGTAAAATATATGCACATGATGCGATACCACAACCATGAAGTCTGTCAACCATTCCTTCATTTTCAACCTAAATTGCTAATTTTATTTCATTACAATCTATGTATATGTATTCAAATGTACATTGTAAATTTCCCATTTAAGAAATTCCTTGTAAACAGAAAAGGCAGTTCATGTTTTGTTTTGCCCCAGTTGAAACCTGATAAAAAAATCAAATAGGAGGTACATTTACTCATAACTACTACATCCTGTACACAGAGATTTGGTCTTGAATAGCGCTAGTAATAGACATACAGATGGACGGACAGGACTAAATACAATGTCTTGCCAAAATATACAAGGGAGACATATTGTCATATAACGAATATTCCAGGCAAGTTTTTGAGCATTTTTCATGATGTTACATATGTGGATAACATTCTATGCATTATTGTTTAAATATAGTTATAGATTAAGACTGGTGTACACTAACAATATATAAATCATGTCGTTACACCAGTACTTGAATTTAACCCCTTCTGACAATAAGAATCTATAGCACTTGTTTCCCCCTGCTCACAATAAGAATCAATATTACTGGAATCTTGTCCTCTTTCATCTGTGTCCGTAAATCCTTTGTTTTCTCTATCAGATTTATTAGTACTTGAGTAAAATGATTTTTTTCCTGAATGTTTCGGTGAATTATTGCTTGACGGAACACATGAAGAGTTATTTGCAGAGGATTCCTCATCAGAAGAATGTAGCTCAACATCTGTGTAATCTACACTGTTCATTTCATTTCCACCGGACATTTCACCTGTGGTGAACGAAGTTTCTCCGAAGGATTGATTAGTATTTTCACTAATTCCCGGAGATTCGATTATAGCATCTGTTTGAATCACACTACCATTCTGATGTATATGATTATTGTGTTTACTGTTGTACCCTCCCATGCTGCCATTTTGATTGGAATATTTTTTATCCAAACTATTGTTCTGCGATATACTGTTTCCGTTTGTACTGGATCCACCTAATCCACTATCGTTTCCGTTACTATTCCGTAGTAAAGGCTGAAGAGATTCATGGGTATCAATTCCACTGCCATTGTTTTCTCTTTTATCAAAACCAGATTTCTAAAAAAGACAGAAAGGTTTATTCATTTATAATTACATGCAGTAAATTCATTTTTCAAATAATCAACCTTTTTATTTGATCAATTTGTACCTCATGCATACATACACAAACATTCTTAATCATTGCTATATTTATTTTAAATCCATTTTGATACTGTAAAATCAGAAGTTATTGCAAGGGTTTTATTAATGGGAATAATGTAACAGGGTGAGTATCACAATAATAACAACTCACAATATAATATTTGATAGATAAATTTGTTTCAGTTTTTTTCTGAAATCGCAATAATTAATCTCACATTTTTGTTAATTCTTCAAAAATCACACAAATACATATACACAGTAATTTCTGATTTAACTGTATATCATATTTAACCAATATAGTTAAGAATTAGTTTAGTTTTGTATTTGCAATTTGTATATCCCATTTGTTCCTGCTTGAAGCTCATTATTCACTGTGCAACCAGGTAAACAAGCCCAAAGTATAAGCCATTTAAAAAAAAAATTTGGTTATTCATTCCAATGACTATTTCTGTTTGTATTAGTCTAGCTGTACATATACCCCCTTTACTACCCACTTCAACTATATGATTATTAGGATCGGATGCTACTACAACGAACATCTCTACATTTTCAGACTTTGCCTTAAACAGATTTGTTTGATCATTATTCTACATGTGTTATTAATCATTTTTTAAAACCAACTACTGTGGATTCATTTATTTTCGTTGGTACCAATTTTCGGGGGTTGAGGATAACTTGCATTTTCGTGGAAATTTAATTTTGTGGTTCCTGTCAATGTCTACATACATTCCTTAAGAAAATTTGTAATTCTTTGAATATCTAAATTTGTGGTTTCCCTGTACCCACAAAATCCACAAAAATTAGTATCCAACGAATATTAGTGAATCCACAGTCAAAGGATTAAGGTGGTACCTAACACTACAGGGAGATAACTCTGTAAAATCAGCTAAATGTTTCAATTACGTTGTGTTGTTAAGGGATTATTGAGCTTCTCAATGATCAAAATTAGTGTTTATCAAACTGCTATATAATAAGTGTAATTTTTATGAAAAAATGGTTGGTTCAAATTTTTTGAAATTTTTATATTTTTGTGCTTTCTCAAAATTTTATGAAAATTAAACGAGCCAATTTAATTTTAGGGTAGGTGTTGGGTTCCACCTTAAACTAATAAAAAACATTTTTTCCCAAGATGCTGGTACATATGACATATAACAAATGGATCACAAAGCGAATCTTGTCCTTCACTACCCAAAATGATTAAAATGGTTGTTTTTAAAAAAGTCAATACATTAAAAGCACTGTTTAATATTTTAATGAATAAGATAATTTCTTTTATTTCATGAGAAAAGCCTTGTGTACATACATGTTGTTTTCTTAAGGAAGTATTCTTCTGATGTTTCAGTCTTGTTGAAATCTCGTTCTGGAATTATTTCCGAAACATGTGATTCAAGTGGAAAATACCAATGAATTTATTAAATTTCATAATAATTAAACTCAACTCTGTGAAAAAATTGTGTATTTACAATGAGTGATTTTTTAGTGATAAAGTTTTAAAATTCTATTACCAATCACTTAGTGAGTCTTTTTACCAAAAATGGGTAAAAAGGTGAGGGGTACCAGAAATTATTTTACCAGAAACATGTACATCCCATATCTCTTTTTATGTTTTTAGATATTTATCCAATCATTTATAACAAAGAAGTTGAAATAATATGCATTTTGTTCTTAAAACAGAGAAAAATCACAAATTTACAGAATTGATAGCATGGTAAATATGACAAGGAAAAGCATCAAAATATGATAAAACAATAAAATAAGTATCTTATATTAACACCTAGCTATATTTTTTTCTAAGTTAAATTTATTTAGATTTGTCCCCTTCATCTTTATTTAAAGTTTGAAAAAGTTTAATTGTGGAAGTGCAAATTTGTCCCGATAATATTAACCCAAAATATGGGGAAATCATCAAAGCTACTTTTAAGGGGGCTTGCGGGTCTAAATATTTTTTTTAATTTAATATAGGATTTCGCTATATTTTTATATAAATGAACTTTATCTTATACTTAATAGAACTAGATGTGTCAAAGCGACACGAATGGCCCCGTCTCAAAAAGTTGAAAAATCTCCAATTACATGATTAACACATGTGGACACAAACATGATGGTAGTCTCTGTATCTAAAATCAACTCAAAATCTGGAGGCATATAGAAGAAAAGTCTGTATAACTGATTTATCAAAGTCCAAAGCCCGTAATTTCAGCAGAAATTAGCCGAGCGGAACGAAACTTAATCTTATTCTGTAACTCATCTTGGTTAACTCACATACCAAAAATCAGCTCAATATCTGAAAGCGTTTAGAAAAAAAATCTGTATAACTGTGATTTTCAACAATTTATCAAAGTCTAAAAGCCTGTAATTTCTTCAAAAATTAGTAGAGCCAAACAAAACTTCAACTTGATCTGTAACTCATCATGAGTAACTCACATACCAAAAATCAGCCAAATATCTGAAAGCGTTTTGAAAAAGTCTGTATGACTGTGATTTTCAACAAATTATCACAGTCCAAAGCCCGTAATTTCGGCCGAAATTAACGAAACTTAAACTTGATCTGTAACTCATCATGGTTAACTCACATACCAAAAATCAGCCCAATATCTGAAGGCGTTTAGAAAAAAACTCTGTATAATGGTTTGTTGCAGAATGACGGAATGACGAAATTATGGAATTTCGGAATTACGGAATTTCAGACAAGGGTAAAACTATATGGCACCGACAACTTTGTTGCGGGGCCATAAAAATGAAATAAAAAAATGGGGTCACCGTTCATTTACGCTCACAACCTGCCTTCGAAAGAAGCATACATTTTTGTTCATGTCTTTTTTTTCTGTTGAACTAATAGGAGAAACAGCGATAATATCGAAATAAAAAAAAGAAGTAAATTACAGAAATCACTTAGATTTTACAATTATTTAGTTTATGTACAGCTTATTCGAAAACAACAATAAAAAATATACGTCACCGATGAGTAAAAAAAGATATTTCAATTTTAATGCCAAAAAATGGCATTTTTTGCACCAAAGGGAGATAATTTGGAGCTTTTTCAATGATATCTACATTTTAAAAGTCACCTGGGGCCAACTCAAATTGATTTTTTGGAATGATATTTCTACTATATGATAAAGTAACAACTACTAAAGGTAATAAATAAAATTGGTTATGAAAAATAAAAGTTTAATTTTTTTCTAATAATTTTAATACCACCATTGATTTTCCCCTATTAGTCTTTGTTAAATTTGCACTTTTCAAAAAATTGTGCAGAATTCATCTTTGTTTCAAATAAAGAAATAATTGGCATGAGTAAAGTTTTATCCTGTCCAGTTCTATAGAAAAAGTTTCACATAACATTTCATTGCATATAAGAAAATAACCATCATTGTAAGTTAACCAATCAAATTTCTCCCCTTATTCAATCTGTGTACAAGGTTTAGTCACCATGTAACCTCAAGATTACAAAATTTTCTATAGAAATCACAAATAAAAAATAATGGTGTTTTGAAATACCCAAGACATATGTTTATGACACAGAAATAGTTTTATTGCAATAAAATGTAGGATTAATTACCTACAATGGTCAAATTCAAGGGAATATTTTTTTAGACCTACTTTCGTATGCAACCGGATGTGACGTACCATGATTTGGTGGTATTACACCTAAAAGGGTCATATGGCAAAAAATTAAGTGCACCACTATATCATGTTTTCTTCACCAATTATTTTTTAGTCATATAAACCGGAAAATCAGGTTAAGAAAACTTTTTAATTCTTTGGCTCCTCAGAGGTGTATTATAACCTTAAGCTGATTGAATACTGAATTAGCAATAAGTTTATATTATGTCAATGCGTTTACCTGATGGTTGAGGATTTCAATTATAAAGGCTAAAACACCACTCAACAACAAACTAACATGGAATGAAAATCACATTTAATGGAAGCCAAATCTTGTTAATTTCTTCTGCAAATTTATTCAAATAGAGAAAGGCCTTAGTGCATTATATCTGTTCTACATAAACTAATAAAACCATACATACTGTTTTAATAGTAGGCAGATTGATCTCTTTCACTTCTTCTGCTTGTTTTTTTAAAGAATGTCTGAAAAGTACACAAAATCTTTACGTAAAATAGGCCTTAAGTTTTCTCATTTGAATTGTTTTACATTGTCATTTCGGGACCTTTTTATAGCTGACTATGTGGTATGGGCTTTGCTCATTGTTGAATGCTGTATGGTGACCTTTAGTTGTTAATATCTGTGTTGTTTTGGTCTCTTGTGGAGAGGTGTCTCATTGGCATTCATACCACATCTTCTATTTAATAAAAGTCAATTGTATTGATTTGTATATTTATATTTTTGAAAGTATTCTGAGAACACAAGATAGTGAACTATTGGAGAACATATTTCTGGCTTCAAGGCCATTAGTTTTCTGGTTTGAATTGTTTTACATTGTCATTTCAGGGCCTTTTATGGCTGACTATGCGGTGTGGGCTTTGCTCATTGTTGAAGGCTGTACAGTCCTGTATAGATGTTAATTTCTGTGTTATTTTGGTCTCTTTTGGAGAGTTGTCTCATTGGCATTCATACCACATCTTCTTTTTTTTATATAAAAGTCAATTGTATTAATTTGTATATTTATATTAAAAGTATTCTATTCTAATTTCGCGACTTTAGAATTTGATTGATGTAGCTTATAAGGTAAGATCTATGTTTTACATACTGGCAAAATTTGTGCACATACTAGCAAAAATAAGTTTGTTTACAGTATGATTACTTACCTACAATACACGATACCAACTATTACCAATATAACAAATGCTCCAATACCTCCAATAGCAGCTCCTAGTATCAAATTCTCTGTTTTTGATTCTGTAAACACAATGTATTATAGATTATGAGGTTTCACAGAAATCGGTAAGACAATAATATCAAGCATGGTAGCACTGGAAAAAGCATTTGCAGTATCTTACAAAAAATGTAAAAATCTAGATTGTTTCTTTTCAACTGTCTGTATTCAAAATACCAGGCATGGTAAACCAGTCAGGTAAAGCTATATCTCAATACCACATGGTATTTAACATGACTTATTGCAGATCCGCAAACACAGTAAAGTTTACCAATATGATACTCTGATTAAATTCACAAACATATTTTGATATTTGAACAAGCAAGAGAGACACTATTTATTCTTTTATAATAGCAAAATTTAATTTGTAAAACGTACACTTGTTCTAGTGAAATGATGAAGCAAAAGAAATAGTTAAAGGGAATTAAGCCATAGTTAGTTCTGAAGGTTTATCTTAATCCAACTTTCAAAGAAATACATATCTTTGCCTTGTTTTCGCTAATTTAAACTTCATAAATATTTAAACATTTAAGTAAAGACAGATGTTAGTGATAAATCTTGTCTTGAAACATAAAGTAAATTTACCAAAAGTCTTTGAGGACTTAAAAAGGACTTTTTTAGATGTAGTCCAAGGTCCATATTGTCCCTCTTCCATTTTGGCACTTATGTTGATTATATAAGTTTGACCTTCAATCAAATTCTGTAATGTGTATGATGATTCTGAGGCAGACACTGTTTCATTCTGTTCTTTGCCTGTTTATGATACAATATTTTAAAGATAATTGAAATTACAACAATAGGTACTGGAAGCAAATCCCACAAAAACAAAACCATGTTCTCAAGCCATATTATAAGAAAATATAAAAAAAACCTCGGTCAAGTAGTTTCAATGAAGTATCAGACACAAAAGTTGGAAGGAAGGCTGAATGGTTGGACCAGTCCATCACTACATACTATAATTTTGGAGACAATTTAGATGTAGACTGCTTCATTTTAAATCCAATCATCTGTAAACAAATACCATTAATTTAGGTGTTTGCAATAATAATCTTGTATTTGTGTCATGTTTAAAATTCCAATAATAAAGCATTCAACAATTTCTGAATATACAGTAGAAGATCTAGAGAGATTGGCATTACCACAAAAATCAAATATTCACGAATTTGCAAGTTTTCAGCAATCCATGAAAATTGATACCCATGAAAATAAGGAATCCACAGTAGTTTATTCAACTACAAATTATGGACAATGGGAGACAACTCCATTTTTATACGCCTGTCAAAAATTTTGACGGGACTTATTATGGTATACAAATGTCCGGTGTCCGTCCGTCCGTCTGTCCGGAGTAAACATGTTGCACCGTAACTTGAGAATGACTTATCCAAATTTCATGAAACTTAACATAGTTGTTTCTTATGATGGTCAAATGATCTGTATACTTTTTGCTGAAAATAAGATTAAAACTTTTTGAGTTATGGCACTTTGTAACTGAAACAGGGGTGTGGTTTTTTTTCACATGTCACACCGCATCTCAAAAACGATTCTTGATTATGGCTTAAAACTTTACACATGTCTTTGTTATATTAATCTAAAGATCTGTATACTTTTTGGTGATGATTCAAAACTTTATTTTGGAGTTATTGAGTATTTTGTTAAACAGTGGAGGTTTTTTTTTACATGTAAATAATTTATGATTATTGCTTAAAACTTTACACACTTCTTTGTTATATTAATCTAAAGATCTGTATACTTTTTGGTTTTGATTCAAAATTTTATTTTAGTGATATTTAGTTTTTTGTAAAAAAAAAACCAGGGTTGGGGGTTTCACATGTCCCGCCGTGTCTCAAAAACAATATATGGTTATTGCTTAAAACTTTCTCAGAAACTATTTATGATTATTGCATAAAACTTCCACACAAGACGTGGGGTGTATCATGTGCTCATGGCGCAGCTGTTTATTTTAAAAGATGATTTACAATGACATCATTTATATTTTTAGGACAGATATTAGATTCCTGCAAATTGCAAAAGTTAAGTAAATTTCTTGACAAATGTTACATCTTTTAGTAACTTGAATATCTGAGCATATATTATATTATATTGATATATTTCTGGAAATTTAATGGACAGAATGTATAGATAGTCATGATCAATTCACTATATTTTGGGTATCAAAAAGGTAGTGATAAGCCTTTGAAGATTTAGATATCAAGTCAGTTACATAGGGTTATGATTGCATTTCATTCAATCTTTACCCAAAAATCAAACTTTTGAGACAGAGGTCTTAATATTATGGCCCACACTTTGAACGGGTTATCACCTATGTAAAATGCTAGAAACTACCAATCAAAAATTGAGTAGGGATTAACACAATAAAGGTAGGAGGATCTCAAGTTATGCCCCTTAATAAAACAGAAAATAGGCTTCAGGTTAAACACTTGATAAGTCTTAAATCAGTTAAGAAAATGAAAGACCCACATGTTTTTGTTGAAGTATGTCCCTTAATGAGGGGAAAAACTTATGATCACTTAACTCTTTTAAATAGCTAGAACTTTTCATTTTAATTTACCCAAACCTTAAGTGCATGGGGAACCTTTGTGTTGTAGTACACATTTTTCAGTTATCAATAACTTAAATCACAAAAATGAAAACATGTATAAATTACTCAAATAATAGTGTAGTACATTGTATTCTGAACCTGAAGTTTTCAACTTTTTGACATAATGAGCTCAAGGAGTGAAAAAACTGAAATAACCAAACAAACCTTCACATTGATCTTCTGCACTGCCAGTTGTACAAAACCGAACTTCATAAAAAGCAACTTTTCCTTGACCCTGGGTACAGGTGTATGGTTTCCATATGATAAAAATACCGTCTTCTTGGTCAGTATCTGTGGGTACTTCCAACTCTAATGGTTTCTTTGGAACTGTAAAGATCATATTACATATCATAAAGTAAATACTGATTCATTGGGTTTTTTTAAAAATTATTTTTTGGATAATCTTAGCTCTTGATTTTTCCCAAAAATATTCATTCCGTTAAACAAACTGTTTTTTCCTTATATCACGAAAATGTTAAATTCAACAATTCATTCAGAAAGTTTTAACATGATGAATCATTGCAGCTCCTGCAATCTAAATTAGAAATGAAATGCTGTTTTCTATCATTGTTAATTACTATTTTCTTATTCAACTTCTTGATCACTTTAAAGTAAGAAACTGCCAAAGAAGTATAGTCTGTATCATGTCACCAAGGTTTTAACTAGGACCATAGTTTGACATTTGACCTGTGACCTACAAACTATCCTGATTTATCTAAAATAATAAAATAGGTAAGTTCTGCAAGAAAGATATACTTAGATCCAGGGAGGTTATTTAGATGGCCATCAGAAAATCTGAGATTCTCTATAGAGTGTGGGCAGGACCTTTCTCGGGATGTCAGGATGGTGTGTTTTTAAGCTGGGAATTTTGGGATTGATTCTTTTGGGGGTCAGGCATTTCTTTTTTTGAATTTCAGGATGTCGGGATTTATTTTCTTTAAATTCAGGACCTCCTGATTTTATGTTTGTAAGGCAGGAATTTCTAGATCAGGACCATTCCCACCCCCTTTCTATACTAACCTCCTCCTTTTAGATATACACAATGTTTGTACCATGTAATACCACTGCTGATGAACCAACCATTATGTACTGTTTCTTCAACAGATATTCCAAACCAATAATCAAAATAATTCTCAGTTATATTAATTGAAACTGTTGTTTTGTTAGTAGCATTGTTGTCTAAAGTCAGATTTGATTTAATAGCCTCCTGAAAATCAATAAAACAATGTAAACGTTAACAAATCAGAACCGTTTTCTGTCTTGATTTTTCTTAAATTTTGAAAAGGAATGAGGTAAAGGTCAAGCAATAACTGTCTGACAAGCATAAGGACCTTGCATGGGACGCACATACCAAATAAAGTTAACCTATTACTAATATAAATAATAGAAAATTTAACATTTCAAAAAATCTTAACTTTTTTTTCAAGTAGCCGCTGAACTAAGAAAATGAACATGAGGCATCTATATACAAAGTATGATTGAAGTACCCAGGTCTTCCTCCTTCTAAATTAAAAATCTTTTAGGAAGATAGCTAACACTGCCGCCTGATCACTATCCCCATCTCAAGATTTCTGCAACAAAAGTCACAGGCTTAACAATAAGACATTTTCTAAATTAGTCTTCAAATGTATTTTATAATAATAAATAGATTCAGTTCAAATTTCATAATATTCTATAAATTCGAAGATTGACAAAATTATTAATTGTATAAAAACTTTATCTTAATGTTCCTTGCAAAAAATAACAACAGGAAATTATTATGAAGCCAACACCAGCTGAAACATTGTTTGTTTACCCAATGTAGAGTGCTTAATTTATTGGTTCACAAGAACGTTGATGATAAGAGTGTATTTTATTTTTACCTGACAATTTCCTGGTTTTCCTGGCTTTGTACTATTCTTTTTGCACCATGACAAATTATAGTTAGAAAAGTCACCAGTACTGTTATTGATAGTTCTTAAATTCCATGTGAATAAAACTTGAATGTGACTGATAGCTTCTACGGATGTTAAACTAGGTAATGAGGGTCCTGAAATATAATAACAACTCAAAAGTTACCAATAGATTCAGATTTTGTACGCCAGAGGTGCGTTTCGTCTACATAAGACTCATCAGTGACGCTTAAATCAAATTTTATCAAGCCAAGTACAAAGTTGAAGAGCATTGAAGATCCAAAATTCCAAATAGTTGTGCCAAATACTGCTAAGGTTATCTATGCCTTGGATAAGAAAATCCAAAATTCAAAGTTTTGTAAACAGGAAATTTATAAAAATTACCACATAATTGATATTCATGTCAACACCGAAGTGCTGACTTCCGGGCAAGTGATACCCTTGGGGACTGAAAAATCAATAATCAATAAACTAGGTAATGTGGGCCCTAAAAAACTTGAATTGTTTCACATCTATTATGTCAGGACTGTTTATAGCTTACTACACTGTATTGGTTTTTCTCATTGTCGAAGGCCATTGTGTAACTTATAGTTGTTTATATCCACAGCATTTGAATTGTGGTGCTTAGTTATCCCATTGGCAATCACACCACAAAATAACTACATCTCCTTATATTTACAGAGTAGTCAATTGACTAGGTAACATGGAAAAAAATTGCACTTACGAATATTTTGTGGGTAAACATAAATATGAGCATCTTTTACAGTGGGATAGCCGACACTGGTTCTCTGTGTTAGTTTTATTTGATATTTTTTCATTGGTTCCAATTGAATTTCATATGATATAGCTTCAGGTGGGATATCTTCTATTTCATCAGTAAAATTTTCTTTCTTTTCAACTTTCTCTCCAAAGGGAACTATTTCCTTCAATGTGATTCTGTATGATTGGATAATGCCACATCTCTTTATATCATCAATTGGCTGTAAAGAAAATTCAAACATATCATGTGATTTATGATAAAGAGTACAGTCTGCAGTGTTCTGTCCAGGGCCTTTTAGCATCATTGTAATGTGAAGCTATCTGAAATTATTTTCTAACATATAGTGTAATGGATCTGATGCTATATTTTTAACTAGAGACTCTAAAGAGTCTGTGTCGCTCACCTTGGTCTATGTTCATATTAAATAAAGGACACAGATTGATTCATGACAAAATTGTGTTTTGGTGATGATGATGTGTTTGTGGATCTTACTGTATTGAACATTCTTGCTACTTACAATTTTCTCTATCTGTAATAAACTTTGCCCTTTAGATACAGAGGAAAATATTTTGTAAAAATTTACAAAAATTTACCAAATTAATGAAAATTGTTAAAAATTGACTACATTTTACCCCTATGTTCTATTTTTAGCCATGGCGGCCATCTTGGTTGGTTGGCTGGGTCACCACACATTTTTTAAAACAAGATACCCTAATAATGATTTGGGCTAAGTTTGGTTATATTTGACAAAGTAGTTTCCAAGGAGAAGAGTTTTGTAAAAGATTACAAAAATTTACAAAAAATTGGTAAAAAATTACTATAAAGGGCAATAACTCCTTAAGGGGTCAACTGACAATTTTGGTCGTGTTGACTTATTTGTATATCTAACTTTGCTGAACATTATTGTTATTTACTGCTTATCTCTATCTATAATAATATTCAAGAAAAAAACCAAAAACGGCAAAAATTCTTTAAATTACCAATTCAGGGGCAGCAACCCAAGAACAGGTTGTCCGATTCATCAGAAAATTTCAGGGCAGATAGATCCTGACCTAATAAACCTTTCAACCCCCTTGTCAGATTTGCTCTAAATGCTTTGGTTTCAGAGTTATAAGCCAAATTCTACATTTTACCACTATGTTTTATTTTTAGCCATGGCAGCCATCTTGGTTAGTTGGCTGGGTCACTGGACACATTTTTTACACTAGGTACCCCAATGATGATTGTGGCCAAGTTTGGTTAAATTTGGCCCATTTTTGTAAAGTTAACGACGACGACGGACCCCAAGTGATGAGAAAAGCTCACTTGGCCCTTTGGACCAGGTTAGCTAAAAACAAGATAGTATTTCATAAATTCATGTTTACCAGGATGATATAAAAACAAGAATGTGTCCACAGTACACGGATGCCCCACTCGCACTATCATTTTCTATGTTTAGTGGACCGTGAAATTGGAATAAATTCTCTAATTTGGCACTAAAATTAGAATGATCTTATCAAAGGGAACATGTATACTAAGTTTCAAGTTGATTGGACTTCTACTTAATCAAAAACTACCTTGACCAAAAACTTTAACCTGAAATTTGCACTATCATTTTCTATGTTCAGTGAACCGTAAAATTGGGGTCAAAACTATAATTTGGCATTTAAATTAGAAAGATCATATCATAGGGCACATGTATACTAAGTTTCAAGTTGATTGGACTTCAACTTCATCAAAAACTACTTTGACCAAAAACTTTAACCTGAAGCGGGACAGACCGACGAACGAAGGAACAGACGGACGGACGAACGGACGCACAGACCAGAAAACATAATGCCCCTCTACTATCGTAGGTGGGGCATAAAAATCTAAGGAGAACACTTGTACCTATTGCTCCTATGGCTTAAAAATACTCTATGCATTCTTATTCATTTCATTTCTTTAGGACACCAGATTAAAACAAATATAGGTATGAATGCTGACTGTATTTTGTCTATCTTTTGAAGGTGTTTGTGGTTAGAGAATAG
This sequence comes from Mytilus edulis, assembly GCA_019925275.1. Classification (NCBI taxonomy): domain Eukaryota; kingdom Metazoa; phylum Mollusca; class Bivalvia; order Mytilida; family Mytilidae; genus Mytilus; species Mytilus edulis. Next base: position 19,584,127 of record CM034349.1, on the reverse strand, counting down.
AAGTCTGTTGCACTGTCAAATTTGATAATTGTATTCTTTTTGTATGTTTTAAAACAAAAAAGCATCAACAACCAGATGCTCCGCAGGGCGTAGCTTTATACGACCGCAGAGGTTGAACCCTGAACGGTTGGGGCAAGTATGGACACAACATTCAAGCTGGATTCAGCTCTAAATTTGGATTGTGATTAAATAGTTGACACAGCATAGGTTTCTGACACAGAATGAATGTATTCTAATGAACTTAAAAATTTTGTTTTCTCTTAGAGCAATTCACTATGCTGTTGAATATTAATCCTCTCAAAACCAGAATGTGTCCTCAGTACACAAATGCCCCACTCACACTATCATTTTCCATGTTCAGTGGACCGTGAAATTGGGGTAAAAACTCTAATTTGGCATTAAAATTAGAAAGATCATATCATAGGGGACATGTGTACTAAATTTGAAGTCGATTGGACTTAAACTTCATCAAAAATTACCTTGACCAAAAACTTTGACCTGAAGCGGGACAGATGGACGGACGAACGGACGGACGGACGAACGAACGGACAGACGGACGGACGGACGGACGCACAGACCAGAAAACATGATGCCCCTCTACTATCGTAGGTGGGGCATAAAAATGTTTGAAGAAATTTTATTTTTTATTTATGAAATTTCAAATGAGAAAAATTGAACCCAATTTTTTTAATCACATCCCCCTTTCCCTTATTCCAAAACTAATCTCAATTAAAATTTCTAATGGAGTTTGCAACAATAACTACTCATTTAAATACATCATAAAATATTAAGATGTAAAAAAAACTGCTTGTTATCACTGAATGTTATTTATTATAATTTATCAGAACTTGGTAGTAAAAAGAGAATATACATTGTATATTGTATATAACAAAGATTTAAGTTGATTCTGGACAAAGAAAGACAACTCCAATTAAAAAAAAATCTTGCTATTGCACAATATTTTGCAATTAGATATTTCTTGCTTACTATTCTGGACAAAGAAAGATAACTCTAATTAAAAAAAAATTTGCTATTTCACAATATTGTGCAATTAGATATTTCTTGCCATTGCGCAATACTGTGCAATTGAAAAGACTTGCTATTGCACAATACTTAATATAATAATTTTAGATCCTGATTTGGACCAACTTGAAAACTGGGCCCATAATAAAAAATCTAAGTACATTTTTGGATTCAGCATATCAAAGAACCCCAAGATTTCAATTTTTGTTGAAATCAGACTAAGTTTAATTTTGGACCCTTTGGACTTTAGTGTAGACCAATTTGAAAACAGGACCAAAAATGAAGAATCTACATACACAGTTAGATTTGGTATATCAAAGAACCCCATTTATTCAATTTTTGATGAAATCAAACAAAGTTTAATTTTGGACCCCGATTTGGACCAACTTGAAAACTGGGTTAATAATCAAGAATCTAAGTACATTTTTAGATTCAGCATATCAAAGAACCTAACTGATTCATTTTTTGTCAAAATCAAACTAAGTTTAATTTTGGACCCTTTGGACCTTAATGTAGACCAATTTGAAAACGGGACCAAAAGTTAAGAATCTACATACACAGTCATGACAGTTAGATTCAGCATATCAAAGAACCCCAATTATTCAATTTTGATGAAATCAAACAAAGTTTAATTTTGGACCCTTTGGGCCCCTTATTCTGTTGGGACCAAAACTCCCAAAATCAATACCAACCTTCCTTTTATGGTCATAAACCTTGTGTTTAAATTTCATAGATTTCTATTTACTTATACTAACGTTATGGTGCGAAAACCAAGAAAAATGCTTATTTGGGTCCCTTTTTGGCCCCTAATTCCTAAACTGTTGGGACCTAAACTCCCAAAATCAATACCAACCTTCCTTTTGTAGTCATTAACATTGTGTTTAAATTTCATTGATTTCTATTTACTTAAACTAAAGTTATTGTGCGAAAACCAAGAATAATGCTTATTTGGGCCCTTTTTTGGCCCCTAATTCCTAAACTGTTGAAACCTAAACTCCCAAAATCAATACCAACCTTCCTTTTGTGGTCATAAACCTTGTGTTAAAATTTCATAGATTTCCATTCACTTTTACTAAAGTTAGAGTGCGAAAACTAAAAGTATTTGGACGCCGGACGACGACGACGCCGACGCCAACGTGATAGCAATATACGACGAAAAAATTTTCAAATTTTGCGGTCGTATAAAAATGTCACATTAAATATAACAATACTACTTATTCAAACTTAAGACTAGGGACCATAGCTTTGAGAGGTGAGACAAGGATGACAGAACTTTGGAATAAGGGGCTGAAAGCAGAAGTCAGAGGGTGCGAACCAGGCTAAGAGGGGAGGGAAATGAATATGTTTCATTACAATTTGGTTGAAGCAAACTCAAGTTATAGAACAAACAAAATGTATAAGTGATGCCACTGAAATTCAAACTCAGTCTGTATTTTTGTGGTTATAAGCATTATGTATATGATTCATAACATTTGGTTGAGACAGACCGACAAGGGTAATTGGGATAAGCTTAAAAAGTTTTTTTTACTGATTTTGGCTGATAGAAGAGTTAGGGATATAGGAGAGAGAATCATTGGAATGCCTCTGCTAAAAGGAATTTATATAATCTATTTTTTGTAAATTTGCTTCCGCGAATTTTTTGTTCTCCCCTCCGGGATTCGAAACCCATGCTACTGAGATATCATGACACCAAATCGCCTGCACTGTAGCCATCCTGCTGTAGTACAACACTAGATTAAAACTGACGTGGAAAGGTAACACCCGGCCACCTAAAGCTTCATTTTGAAACTCAGGTTGTTGTGTGGTCTAGCGGGACGGCTACAGTGCAGGCGATTTGGTGTCACGATATCTCAGTAGCATGGGTTCGAAATCCTGGAGGGGAGAACAAAAAATTATACAGTAACCCAACAATGTCATGAATGTAAGATCTGTAAATTTGCTTTTGCAAATTTTTTGTTCTTCCCTCCCCGGGATTCAAACCCATGCTACTGAGATACATGTAATGTGATACCAAATCGCCTGTACTGTAGACATCCAGCTAGAAGGGTTACACCTGGCCACCGAAAGCTTCATTTTGAAGCTCAGGTTGTTGTGTGGTCTAGCGGGACGGCTACAGTGCAGGCGATTTGGTGTCATGATATCTCAGTAGCATGGGTTCGAATCCCGGAGGGGAGAACAAAAAATTCGCGGAAGCAAATTTTACAGATCTTACATTGTTGGGTTGATGTTTAGACGAGTTGTATATACATAATGTACACAGCCATGGATCACCATCACTGCTGGTGATCTGATGGATAAATCTGTTGTAGAGTTGTTACTGGCTCAGACGTACTTATAAATATAATTATTTTCTGTGACTGTATCTTACATTAATTTGTAGGATCCTTTACTATAGATAATTTAGCTGATCTGTAAGAATAACATCTTCATGCCTTATATATTATGTACTGTAGTATGATGCTAGATTAAAACTGACATGGAAAGGTTACACCCTGCCACCGAAAGCTTCATTTTGAAGCTCAGGTGGTCCTGTGGTCTAGCGGGACGGCTACAGTGCAGGCGATTTGGTGTCACGATATCTCAGTAGCAAGGGTTCGAATCCCGGCAAGGAAAGAACAAAAATTTTGCAAAGCAAATTTACAGATCTTACATTGTAGGGGTGATGTTTTGACGTGTTGTATATATACATCTTTTGTATTTTAAATTTAAGCTTATCAATAGCCAAAATGACAAAAAAAATTATTCCATACAAGTTTTTGTAATTATTGCCATTATTAGATCTTATCTTAGTGGAAATTTTTTTTAGCTTTCTTCTTGATTATTATACTTTTCAAGGTATAAATGGTCCGAGACCACCATTGTCATCCCTTGATTTTTGTTGTTCACAAATATAGTCCCTAGTGTTGACAGTGGGTTACTTGCCATTAATTTTTATACCCCTTCCAAATTTATTTCTCCATGTTTAATGCCTCAAATTGCAAGAAAGGGGGTGAAATTACACTGTAAAAAACTTTGGGTCCAGAATTTTAAAGGAAAGTAGTGATTTGGTCCAGCTGAAAAAGGTTTAAAATTAGCACTTCTGAAGCTGTCAAAAGATTTCAAGACGGCCTAAACATAAAATTGTCCATATTTTGAGTTAGAGACGATGTAATTGATATAATTTGTCCCAAAAGTAGTACAACACACTGTAAAAGTTTCTTTGAGAAAGCGCAGGTGGGATTTTTTTTATTTTCATTTATGTTCTAAAAGAAATGCACTACGAAATAATTGTGGTCTCGGACCAAATGGCTAAGTCGGTGGAAAATAGGGATGAAAAGGATTATGTTAATTTTCTAAATACTTAGGTACACAAAATGTTTATAGAAATACACAAACAAGAAGTACATACCTCCCAATAGATTTTAATTTTCTCTGGATCATTCAACTGTGAAAAGTATCCTGGCCATAATGTTGGAACTGCACGAGGCACTGAAAAGTAGGTTTTTTATTTGAACAAATGCATATACATGTACAATTAAAAAAAACAGTAAACAAGTAAGAAGAATGTTGCCATCAATACAACTAATTCTTATGAATAATTATGAATATTATATAACTACATGTATTGGTTCATAGTTTAGCAACAGTAATTTTATGCCAAGTTATTTTTATAAATTTCTATAACAGGTTATCCTACTAGACATGTCCAAAGTACATGGATGCCCTACATGCACAATCATTTTCTATGATCAGTGGACCAAGAAATAAGCATTAAAATAAGAAAAGATTATATATTCTAAGTTTCAAGTTAATTAGACTTTAGATTCAGCAAAAACTACCTTGACCAAAACTTTTCCTGAAGCGGGACAGACGGACAAACAAACAAATGTGCAGATGAAAAACATAATGCCCCTAAATATGGCATAAAAAAAACATGAGTAAATTTGTTTCAAAATGTATCTGCTTCATGTAACAACAGTACTTCTGACATTACCTGCCGACTTTCACAATTAAGGTGAAAACTGCATAATTTTCAAACCTAAGCATGAACATGATTAAAGCTCTTAAAGCATTTGTAAAGAGGCTCGAGGGTATAAAAATTTCAGAAAAAAATGAAAAAATTATTTTTCATTACAAGTTTTATTTATTACCATAAGTAAATGTTACTTTATCACATGGTACAAAAATCATTCAAAAAAATGATTTTTGTACCATGTGATAAAGTAACATTTACTTATGGTAATAAATAAAACTTGTAATGAAAAATAATTTTCAAAAAAATCAATTTGTATTGGCCACAGATGAATTTTAAAATGTAGATAATCATTGAAAAAGCTCTAAATTATCTCCCTTTTGTGCAAAAATGCCATTTTTTGGCATTAGAATTGAAATATCTTTTTTAACTCATCTGTGACCTATAATTTCTTACTATTATTTTCAAATGAGCTGTTCTCAAACTAAACTTTTGTAAAATTTGAGCGATTTCTGTAATTAAGTTCTGCTTTTATTTCGATATTACCTCTATTTCTCCTATTAGTTCAACAGAAAAAAGGTACTTTTACAAAAATGTATGCTTCTTTTGAAGGCAGATAGATTTTGAGCGTAAATGAACGGTGACCCCATTTTTTTATTTTATTTTTCTATTCAGTAGAAGATAAAGTTCTTTTATAGAGAAATATAGTGAAATCCTATATTAAATAAAACAAGAGTGCACACGCTGACATGTCTCGCCTTCTTTACTAATCATTGGTTTTATGTTGATAGTCCTAAATATAAAGCTTTATTACAACTGTCTCATAAACTAAACATAAACATTAACCAAGATAACTAAACATTGACCAATGATGGCAATGAACCATGAAAATGAGGTCAAGTGTCAGATGAACCATGCCAGGCAGACATTTTAACAATTCTTCCATACAACAAATATAGTTGACCTATTGCTTATAGTTTAAGAAAAACAGACCAAAACATAAAAACTTACCACTGAGCAATGAACCGTGAAAATAAGGTCAAGGTCAAATAAAACCTACGCAACTGACATAAAGATCATAAAACATTTCCATACACCAAATATAGTTGACCTAAGGCATATATTATTAGATAAATACTACTAGACCAAAACTCAAAAACTTAACTTTAACCACTGAGCCATGAAAAAAAGGTCAAGGTCAGATGACATCTGCCCGCTAGACATGTACACCTTACAATCATTCCATACAACAAATATAGTAGACTTATTGCATAAAGTATGAGAAAAATAGACCACAACACAAAAACTTAACTGTAACCACTGAACCATGAAAATGAGGTCAAGGTCAGATGACACCTGCCAGTTGGAAATGTATACCTTACAGTCCTTCCATACACCAAATATACTAGACCTATTGATTATAGTATCTGAGATATGGACTTGACCACCAAAACTTAACCTTGTTCACTGATCCATGAAATGAGGTCGAGGTCAAGGGAAAACTGTCTGACGGGCATGAGGACGTTGCAAGGTACGCACATACCAAATATAGTTATCCTATTACTTATAATCAGAGAGAATTAAACATTACAAACAAGTGAAACTGCGAGCTACTGCTCACTGATGATACCCCCGCCGCAAGTGGATAATATTAATAGTGTAAAAATATGCAAGTGTTCGGTAAACAGGAAGTTGTCAAGTGATGAATCTGAAAACGCATCACACGGTATAGCTGACTTATATAAATCCTGAAACCAAATTTCAGAAATCCTTGTATTGTAGTTCCTGAGAAAAATGTGACGAAAATTTTCAACTTGGCTATCATGTGTAAAATCATACAAGTGTTCGGTAAACAGGAAGTTGTCAAGTGATGAATCTGAAAACGCATCACACGGTATAGCTGACTTATATAAATCCTGAAACCAAATTTCAAAAATCTTTGTATTGTAGTTGCTGAGAAAAATGTGACGAAAATTTTCAACTTGGCTATCATGTGTAAAATCATACAAGTGTTCGGTAAACAGGAAGCTGTCAAGTGATGAATCTGAAAACGCATCACACGGTATTGCTAACATATATAAATGTTGATACCAAATTACAGAAAGGGTGGATGTGTAGTTCCTGAGAAAAATGTGACAAAAGTTTCATGGGACGGACTGACTGACGGACGGACGGCTGATGGACGGACAGACAGAGGTAAAACAGTATACCCCCCCTTTTTTAAAGCGGGGGTATAAAAATCTGAACTTTTTCCTCAAGTGGTTACTAAACCATGAAAATGAGGTCAAGGACATTGGACATGTGACTGACGGAAACTTCGTAACATGAGGCATCTATATACAAAGTATGAAGCATCCAGGTCTTTAACCTTCTAAAATATAAAGCTTTTCAGAAGTTAGCTAACGCTGCCGCCGTAGCTGCTGTAGTTGCTGCGGGATCGCTATCCCTATGTCAAGCTTTCTGCAACGAAGTTGCAGGCTCAACAAAAATCTATTTAGACCCGCGAGCCCCCTTAAACAAGATTTTGTGAAAAGCTACACGAAAAAAATTGTTGATCTATTCTGATAACAGTCTTACCATCTTCTGCTGTTCTTATAGAGGTTGTAACATTGTCACTCCAGAAACCAGTTTCTGTCCTATTCTCATAAATTGGTATCACTACAATTGTTATATTGTATAATGCATATGGCAGTAGCTTAGTTAAAGTCAATTCTCTAGTTTTAGAAGCTGTTATCTGAAAAAACATATTTCAATATTAACTGTTACATCTTTTTTTTTAGATCTAAATCTAATATATATATATAAAAATTCATTCTATTTTTAGGCAAACAATACAAATTTTAGCTTGAGTATACATTTTTTTATTTTCCTTCACCTTTATATAAATATTAATCATTGTATAGAAATACCCATAATATCCCATTTTTTACACAATCCATTAATATTAATAAATTTGTATTTTGTAAAATCCTTTATAATTAACTTGCAATCATTTCATCTCAAAGTCAGTTAAAATTCTTTTATGAATCATTCTATATTTCATTACATTTACTTTTAATAATTAATACTTTAAAAACATGGAAACCATTCATGTGTTAAAGAATAATACAAGTTTTAAGATGTATAATTAAAATCTGTAGCTGACAAAATCATTGATGAATACATTTAAGAACCATATCTTCATGTTATTTTACAATAATCAATTTTGCTGAATTTATTCTATTCAATTAAAAGATAAAATCTGTGCATTGTCTAGTAAAAAGTTTGAGAAATCATTGAAATTCAAGGTTAACTTGTACCACCATTTTTGAATTTTCAAAATATTGTTGATAGCAGAGATATTTTATAAAAGTTTTTTTAGACTCCTTGATTCTGCTAATACTAGAAAAAGGGAGTTAACATTTGTTTTGACAATGTGACAATGTGATATTGTCAAAACACAATAAAACTAACTTGCAAATAGATACAAAAGGAAAATTGATGTTACATCATAATTAAAGCTTTATGAAGTTATTAAATAGCTATAGTCTCCTTAGAAAGCTTTTTTAATTCTTCTTCAAAAAGTTAAAATGTACCAAGCCTTCATTGATGGTAAACGCTGGTCTCAACTTTTGTTTTATATATTAAAATGGCAAGCTTTAAAAAATTTACAACGGAACTACTGAATAACAAGTTTGTGTCCATAGTACATTGATACCCCACTTGCACTATCATTTTCTTTGTTCAGTGGACCATGAAATCTAGGTCAAAACTCTAATTTGGCATTATTATTAAAAAGATCATATCATAGAGAACAAGCCTCAGGTTTTAAATAAAAAAATTAACTGTCTAGAGTGGATAGTTATCATATCATATTGATACAGTGGTAGAACCTATATGCATACATTTGCACCCTTCAAAAGCAATAAATAACTAGAGGCTCATGTCGCTCACCTTGGTCTATGTGCATATTAAACACAGGACACAGATGGATTCATGACAAAATTGTGTTTTAGTGATGGTGATGTGTTTGTAGATCTTACTTTACTGAACATTCTTGATGCTAACAATTATCTCTATCTATAATGAACTTGGTCCAGTAGTTTCAGTGGAAATTGTTTTGTAAAAATTTACAAAATTTCTGCAAATTGTTAAAAATTGATTATAAAGGGCAATAACTCCTTAAGGAGGCTCGCGGGTATAAAATTTTCAGAAAAAATTAAACATTTATTTTTCATTACAAATTTTATTTATTACCTTTAGTAGTTGTTACTTTATCATATGGTACAAAAATCTTTCCAAAAAACCAATTCGTGTTGGCCCTAGGTGACTTTTAAAATGTAGATATCATTGAAAAAGCTCCAAATTATCTCCCTTTGGTGCAAAAATGCCATTTTTTGGCATTAAAATTGAAATATCTTTTTTAACTCATCGGTGACCTATATTTTTTATTGTTGTTTTCGAAAAAGTTGTACATAAACTAAATAATTGTAAAATTTAAGCGATTTCTGTAATTTAGTTCTTTTTTTATTTCGATAATACTTCTGTTTCTCCTATTAGTTCAACAGAAAAAAAGGACATTAACAAAAAGGTATGCTTCTTTCGATGGCAGATTGTGACCGTAAATGAACGGTGACCCCATTTTTTTATTTCATTTTTCTTTTAAGTATAAGATAAAGTTCATTTATAGAAAAATATAGCGAAGTCCTATATTAAATAAAAATTTCGATTTAGACCCGCGAGCCCCCTTAAGGGGTAAATTGACAATTTTGGTCATGATGACTTATTTGTAAGTCTTACTTTGCTGTACATTATTGCTGTTTACAGTTTATCTCTATCTATAATAATATTCAAGATAATAACCAAAAGCTGAAATTTTTTCTTAAAATGACCAATTAAGGGCAGCAACCCAATAACGGGTTGCCTGAATGGTTTGAAAATTTAAGGGTAGATAGATCCTGACCTAATGAACAATTTTGTTTCAGAAAGATTTGCTTGAAATGCTTAGGGTTTAGATATATGAGCCAAAAACTACATTTTACCCTATGTACTATTATTAGCCATGTCAGCCATGTTGGTTCAAGGGCGGGGTCATCAGACATAATTTATAATTGTTTACAACTTTTGTTAAATTCATCTTAGTAGTTTCAGAGGAGAAGATTTTTGTAAAAAAAATTCGAAAAAATTGTTAAAAATTGACTATAAAAGGGCAATTACTCCTTAAGGGTCAACTGACCATTTTGGTCATGTTGACTTATTTGTAGAACTTACTTTGCTGAACATTATTGCTGTTTACAGTTTATCTCTACCAATAATAATATTCAAGATAATAACTAAATACGGCAAAATTTCCTTAAAATGACTATTTCATGGGCAGCAACCTAACAACGGGTTGTCCGATTCATCTGAAAATTTCAGGACAGATAGATCCTGACCTGATAAACAGTTCACCCCCATGTCAGATTTGCTCTAAATGCTTTGGTTTCGGAGATATTAGCCAAAATCAACATTTTACCCCTATGTTCTATTTATACCATGGCGGCCATCTTGGTTGGTTGGCTGGGTCACTGGACACATTTTTTAAACTAGATACCCTATTGTAGATTTGGCAAAGTAGTTTCAGAGGAGAAGATTTTTGTAAAAGTTTAAGGACGCTGGACGCCGGATGCCAGACGCCGGACGCCAAGCGATGAGAAAAGCTCACCTGGCCCTTTGGGCCTGGTGAGCTAAAAAGGAATACTATTCATCTGCATAATTGAAATAAAAAGACAAACAGACTGCTGATTTTCATGCAACAAATCTTTAAAACAGGGTTGACAAATTTTGGTAGAAAGAACTCACAATTTTCTTATTTTATCAGAGCCTACACTGGACAGTTCAGTAATGACTAATTGGATTGACGGGTCACTAATAACATGTAAAGTTTATTTCTAATTCATTTTAAGTGTTTCCTGTAAAAAATTAAAGCTTAGTTTTAAATCAATATAAGCACACACTCTACACAGGCAAAATTTGCTGACATTAAATTAGATTTATATCATGCAAATTCAAATTTCACACAACTTTAAGTATTTCTCAAATTTGTTTAAATCTTGAATCAAAATTTAATGCTGTCTAATCTTTATATAAACTGACATAAAATTGCCTGTATAAAAATTCAATTATATCATGTTGACAACCACAATTGCATTAAATCACAATTATTCCCGACACCTCCATGCATTCAAAAAGCAAACATAAACTCTATTAAAACTATTTTTTAAATATTTAAACTTTGTATAAATCAATCAATCAGCAATTAATGGTTTTAGACTGGATATTGCAAACAAAGTAACACAATAATTTTGGTCAATGTTGTTATTTTTTTTAACTAAACTGTTCAAATTCCTAACAATGAATCAGTGCAAACATAAAAAAAATTTCATTGCATCAAATTAACTTAAAATAATTTTATTCTGAAAATCTATACTTAGTCAATTTTAAACTTATGTTATGAAGTCAAACTTATTTTAGAAGGCATGTTGAGGCAACCAACAATATATAAATATATGGTTTAGGGGTTGGGATATCAGTTATAAAGATATTTTTAAAACAATTAAAAATATTTAGGGAGAGATTCATGCTACTGGAAACAAACCCTATGGTACACTTGAACGATCTTATCATTCCAATTCAGTATATCTATATCTATGGTTTAGGATTGGGGATCTTAACCTTGCAATAACAAAAATTATGTTGTACTGTTTTAACCTGCTAACAACACACATGAATCAGGACTAACTATTGGTAATTATATGAAGTACCTTGGTATGTCAATCAGGATTGGATATTGGTAAACCGTTCCATTCAAGGTTGGACATGGTATAGGTATCTAATATATAATAAGGTGTGATTAAGGATCAGTGAATCTGGATTTGGTATTTAAATGGTAGGTGATTCAGGAATAGGCATGGTTAAGGTTCAGTGATTCATGACTAAGCATGGTTAAGGATCAGTGATTCAGGACTAAGCATGGTTAAGGATCAGTGAATCAGGATTTTATATTTAGATGGTAGGTGATTCAGGACTAGGTATGGCTAAGGATCAGTGATTCAGGACTAAGCATGGTTAAAGATTAGTGAATCAGAATTTTGGGATGTTAATGGTAGGTGATTCAGGACAAGGTTTGGATAAGGATAAGTGAATCAGGATTTGGAATGTAAATAGTACTAAGGTGATTCAGGACTAGGTATGTTTAATGATCAGTGATTCAGGACTAGGTATGGTTATTGATCAGTGATTCAGGACTAAGCATAGTAAAGGATCAGTGAATAATGATTTTACATGTTTATGGTAGGGGATTCAGGACTAGGCATAATTTATACTCAATGATTCAGGACTAAGCATAGTTAAGGATCAGTGAATCATGATTTGACATATTAATGGTAGAGGATTCAGGACTAGGCATGATTATTGATCAGTGATTCAGGAATAAGCATGGTTAGGGATCAGTAAATCATGATTTGACATGTCAATGGTAGGTTATTCAGGGCTAAACATGATTAATGATCAGTGATTTAGGACTTATCAAGGCTAAGGATCAGTGAATCATAATATAGCATGTTAATGGCAGGTGATTAAGGACCAGGCATGATTAATGATCAGTGATTAAGGACTTAACAAGGCTAAGGATCAGTGAATCATGATTTAGCATGTTAATGGCAGGTGATTCAGGACTAGGCATGATTAATGATCAGTGATTTAGGACTTATCAAGGCTAAGGATCAGTGAATCATAATTTAGCATGTTAATGGTAGATGATTCACGACTAGGTATGGTTACTGATCAGTAATTCAGGACTAAGCATAGTTAAGGATCAGTGAATCATGATTTGACATATTAAGGTTAGGTGAAGCAGGACTAGGCATGATTAGTGATCAATGATTCAGGACTAAGCATAGTTAAGGATCAGTGAATCATGATTTGACATATTAATGGTAGGCGAAACAGGACTAGGCATGATTTATGATCAATGATTCAGGACTAAGCATAGTAAAGGATTAATGAATCATGATTTGACATGTTTATGGTAGGCGATTCAGGACTAGGCATGATTTAAACTCAATGATTCAGGACTAAGCATGATTAGGGATCAGTAAATCATGATTTGACATGTAAATGGTAGGTGATCCAGCACTGGATATGGTTAATGATCAGTGATTAAGGACTAAGCATAGTGAAGGATCAGTGAATCATGATTGAAATGTTAATGGTAGGTGATTCAGGACTAGACATGATTAATGATCAGTGATTAAGGACTTAGCGAGGCTAAGGATCAGTAAAATTATGATTTGGCATGTTTATTGTTGGTGATTAAGGACTAGGTATGGTTAAGGTTCAGTGTTCAAGTACTTAGCAAGGCTAAGGATCAGTGAATCATGATTTAGCATGTTAATGATAGTTGATTCAGGACTAAGCAAGATTAATGATCAGTGATATAGGACTTATCAAGGCTTAGGATCAGTGAATCATGATTTAGCATGTTAATGGTAGGTGATTTAGGACTAGGCATGATTAATGATCAGTGATTTAGGACTTATCAAGGCTAAAGATCAGTGAATCATGATTTAGCAAGTTAATGGTAGATGATTTAGGACTAGGCATGATTAATGATCAGTGATTCAGGACTTACCAAGGCTAAGGATCAGTGAATCATGCTTAAGCATGTTAATGGTATGTTATTTAGAACTAGGCATGATTAATGATAAGTGATTAAGGACTTACCAAGGCTAAGGATCAGTAAATCATGATTTAGCATATTAATGGTAGGTGGATCAGGACTAGACATGATTAATGATCAGTGATTTAGGATTTGACATGTTAATGGTTGGTGATTCAGGACTAGGCATGATTAATGATCAGTGATTTAGGATTTGGCATGTTAATGGTTGGTGATTCAGGACTAGGCATGATTAATGATCAGTGATTTAGGATCTGGCATGTTAATGGAAAGTGAATCATGACTACGCATGGTTAATGATCAATCAATGTGAATTTGGTATGTTAATGGTAGATGATCCATGACTATGTATGGTTAAGCCTTACGGATTAGTGCATCATGATTTGACATAGTTTAGAATATAATCATTTATTTAGGATATGTTTATCAGGATATGAAATTATTTAGAGCAGGTTGGTCATGAAATAATGTTTTACCATATCTATATAAGTGATCACTGATCCATATTTGCACATGTTATGAAATAAATGTTCCTTCATAATATTAGTTCCAAATGTAAGAAATATTCTATAGTATTACTTCCGTTGAAAGACATATTACTATAACTGTTCCTGACAAATCAAAGACTAGGGTATGGATAATTGGTTCAACAAGAACAGATATATATCAAAGAACTACAGTAAATGTAATGTTTCCAAAAGAGCTTCTTTTTAGAGGAACAAATGCATGTTGCCATTGATATAACACAATATTTGTTTATGAACAATGGTGTTAGAGATATTTGAACAGTTTAAGGCAAAATTAAACAGCTTCGTTCTTACGTTACGACCATATAATGTTTTCTTAAAATTTTCTATTATACTGAGGATTCTGTCTTTTGGTATCTCTAGATCTGTCTCCTAATATAATAATTACAAAAATCAATAACCAGCTTACTGCTTGTAATGACACAATATAGCAAAGCTAAGATTTGAAATACATATTTTACACAATTTTATGCATAATATTAAATGATATCACATACAGGCAAAGCTAGTTTACTATATTTCTGCTGAATAAAATTATAATAAAATATTAACCACAATTAACATTGAAAGATTTCAAAGACTACCTAGGACTTGTTTCAAAATTCATCAACATAAAAACTCAAATTCCATTTTAATTCATGGCAGGATCCAATCAAATTATAAATAAAACTAGGACTAGAGAGGCTCTTAAGAGCCTGTGTCGCTCACCTTGGTCTATGTGCATATTAAACAAAGGACACAGATGGATTCATGACAAAATTGTGTTTTGATGATGTTGATGCAAAGTCCTTGCTACTTACAATTATCTCTATCCATAATGAACTTTGCCCATTAGTAACAGAGGAAATTATTTTGTCAAAATTTACAAAAATTTACCAAATTAATGAATATATTAAAAATTGACTATAAAGGGCAATAACTCCTTAAGGGGTCAACAAACCTTTTTGGTCATGAGACTTATTTGTAGATCTTACTTTGCTGAACATTATTGCTGTTTACAATTTATCTCTATCTATAATAGTATTCAAGATAATATCCAAAAATGCCAAAATTTCTTTAAAAATTACCAATTGGGGGGCAGCAACCCACCAACCAGTTGTCTGATTCATCTGAAAACTTCGGGGCTGATAGATATTAACTTGATTAACAATTTAACTCCTTGTCAGATTTGCTCTAAATGCTTTCGTTTCAGAGTTATAAGCCAAAATCTACATTTTACCCCTATGTTCTATTTTTAGCCATGGTGGCCATCTTGGTTGGTCAGCTGGGTCACCGCACACATTTTTAAACAAGATACCCCAATGATAAATGTGGCCAAGTTTGGTAAAATTTGGCCTTGTAGTTTCAGAAGAGAAGATTTTTGTAAAAGATTACAAAAATTTATGAAAATTTGGTAAAAAATGACTATAAAGGGCAATAACTCCTTAAGGGGTCAACTGACCATTTTTGTGATGTTGACATATTTGTAGATCTTACTTTGCTGAACATTGTGTTGTTTACAGTTTATCTCTATCTATAATAGTATTCAAGATAAAAACCAAAAACGACAAAATTTCTTTAAAATTACCAATTCAGGGGCAGCAACCCAACAACCGGTTGTCAGATCTTCACTTGATAAACAGTTTTATCTCATGTCGATTTGCTCTAAATGCTTTGGTTTCAGAGTAATTAGCCAAAATCTACATTTTACCCCTATGTTCTAATTTTAGCCATGGCGGCCATCTTGGTTGGTTTGCTGGGTCACCGAACACATTTTTAAACTAGATACCCCAATGATGATTGTGGCCAAGTTTGGTTAAATTTGGCCCATTAGTTTCAGAGAAGAAAATATTTGTAAAAATTCAGGACGCCGGATGCTGGACGTCAAGTGATAAAAAATGTGAGCTACTAAATAAGCTCAAAATACAGTCCTGATCCATCATTTGTATAGGTATGGAAAAGACCATGCATGATTTGCTACATGGGTTTTAAAGACCAAAAAGAATAAGTTCAAAAAATGAAAAACAATAATAAAAACTTTGCAAAACTTTATGTATTTACAGTGTTATTGTGAGGTAAATATAGGAAAATTTAGTCAATGAAACATAAATAGATATAAACTGTTATCACAGAGATATGTCTCGCTTTTTGTAATTTTTGATAATGCAAATGTTAAAATAAAAAATAGCAACACTTTAACATGTAAGCTTAGCAAATATTCAAAGTCAATGAACTATGACTAAAGGTACATGGCTTAACAATCTCCATGGAAATGAGATGTGCCAATGCTAATACAACTGCATACCAAATACCATTGACTTATCATAAGTAGTTCTCTTTAAACAAATCGAAACACAAACTAATACATGTAAACTAAGCAAAATTTCGAAGTCAATAAACCTTAACTGAGGGGGAGGGTAAAAAAAATTCCATGGTAATAAGATGTGCCAATGTTAATACAACTGCATACCAAGTATCATTGACCTACCGCTACTGGTTCCCCATAAACTGACCTTATCACAAACTAATACATGAAAACTAAGCAAAAGTTTCAAAGTCAATAGACCATGACTGAGGAGGCAGGGCCAAATAATCTGCATGGAAATGAGGTTTGCAAATGCTTATACAACTGCATACCAAATATCATTAACCCACGACTAATGGTTCCCAATAAACTGACCTAATCACAAACTAATACATTAAAACTAAGCAAAAATTTCAAAGTCAATAGACCATAAATGAGGGTTTGGGCACAATAATCTCCATGGAAATGAGATATGATGATGCTTTTACAACTGCATACCAATTATCATTACTTTACCACTAGTGGTTCCCTATAAACTGACCTAATCACAAACTAATACATGAAAACTAAGCAAAAGTTTTACCACTAGTGGTTCCCTATAAACTGACCTAATCACAAACTAATACATGAAAACTAAGCAAAAGTTTCAAAGTCAATAGAACATAACTGAGGGGGCGGGGTCAAATAATCTCCATAGTAATGAGATGTGCCAATCCTTATACAACTGCATACCATCTTTGACTTACCACTAGTAGTTCATCAAAAACTCAACCTAATCACAATTAATACATTGTTGACGCCGCTGTCGCCGACGCCGGAAACAGCATACCTATGTCTCACTTTTTGACGCCGTCAAGCGAGACAGTAAAACTGTAAAAAAAATTGCACATGATACCTGCATTCAAAAATGACAGCCTTATTTGGTGTAGACCATCCCAAAAAGCTTAATTTCATTCAAGAAATAAATAAATACCACAGACAAATATACAGTTCATACATAAATATAAACAAGCTATATAACAAAGGAATCACAAATTGGTACTGAAAATCCCTGATCCAAAATAACATAATATAGGGTGTATGGTAACAAAAATAAAGCAACTCAGAAAAACAACCAGCAACATAACATAGGAATTACAGTGCGACCCTAATAAACAATATATCATGCTGCCTACCGATCTCGGATATATTTGAACATATTCCTTTTGCTAAAAATATACAAACAAACAAACTTACTGATTTTTTTGTAATATATAAAATCTGAAATATGTTTTCTGAGCCACACTTTATATATGTATTTCATTTCATTGAATAGGTTAGATGAACAATTTATATGAAACAATTATGAATAACGTGAATACACATCGGAACATGAAATGACTGTACGACAAAATACGTAAACTGAAACATACTAATACAGAACTATATCAAGGCAAGATTCCTTACCATCCAGCTCCCCTTTGGATCATATTCAGAGCTGTATTGAATTCGGAACTTTTTGGACATCTGTGAGTTAGAATGGTACCATTCAAGTTTGATTGCAGTTGAATTTTTCTCAATATATTTCAAGTTTTCAATTGGAGCTGGTTTAACTGTAAAGAAAACAATCATTTTAGTACCAGTAGTCCCATAAACAATTACAGATGTTATTTTTAACTATGAAAAGGGGGTACAATACACTACAGGGAGATAACTCTGTAATAAATTGCTTTGCCCAGCAAAGCTGGATTTGACCGCAGAGGTTCAACTCTGAACAGTTGGGGCAAAAATGGACACAATATTTTGCACTTGATACAGGTCTGAATTTGGATTGTATTTCAATATTTGACACATAATAGGTTACTGACACAGAACAACTGTAGCCAAAGTACTAAGAATTGGTTACATGATTGAAATTTATATTCAATTTTTTGCTATTGTGCAATACACCATGCTGTTGCGAATTGACCCCCCCCTCCCAATGTTTTTTTTTTTGCATCTCACCCAACCCTTTGTTTGAGCAAATTAATTTTTTAAATCTTGGGAGTTTGCAACCATAGTAATCAATTTAATAATTTAAAAGCAGTATAAAAGGGAGGTAATCCAAATTTTACTTAAAACTTTTGTTAATTAACCAGGACACCCGTTTTTTTCCCCTTAATTCCTAAATGGTTTAACCCATAACCCCCCAAAGCCAATCATATCCATCCCTTTCTGGTATGGAACCTTCTGGTATAATTTTAGAGAGATCCATACACCATTCCATAAAATACTGTCTGGAAACTAGAAAAATGCTTATTTGGGCCCCATTTTGGCCCCTAATTCCTAAACTGTAAGGACCACAACCACTAAAAACAATCCCAATCTTCCTTTTGTTGCTATAAACCTTGTGTTAAATTTCATAGATTTCTATTCACTTATACTAAAGGTATTGTCCGGAAACCAAGTGTCAGGGATGACGCTGACTACCACGACATCAAAATGACTGCAAAAATTTTGCAGTCGTATCAAAATCAGCAGAAAGGTTGAATTACATTCTATTGTTCACGAAAGATTAGGCTTCTCAATGATCAAAATTGGTGTTAATCAAAACTTACTGTTTGTCCAACGAAAATTTTCGAATAAAGTGTGTGCATGGTTCAAGTTTTTTCAAAATTTTGATATTTTTTGTCATATGGTCCATTTAGTGCACATTTTGTCAAAATTTTATGAAAATTAAACAAGCCAAATTAATTTAAGTGAAAATGTTTGGTACAACCTTATTTTTGGAACATAGTCTTTAATAAAAAATGAATTTGAAATCTTTTTTCTTTTGGGCAATAGTTTTTTCGTTTTAATGCTATCTGTAATTTAGTAAATATTTATATACTTTGTTTGTCGTACCATTGACATTAATGTTAAAAGTGACTTACAGACCCAAAGGGTCGGGTGTTCTAATTATCGTTTTATATTTCACTGTATTATATAATAATTTAAAAAAAACACATGCCACTATAATAAGTAATAAACTTACTTACTTTTATAAAAAAAAAAGAAGATGTGGTATTATTGCCAATGAGACAACTCTCCACAAGAGACCAAATGACACAGAAATTATCACTATAGGTCACTAAACAGCCTTCAACAATTAGGGAAGCCCATACCGCATACTTAGGTATAGCTATAGAAGGCCCCGAAATGACAAATGTAAAACAATTCAAACGAGTAACCCAATGGCCCAATTTATGTACAACAATAAATATAAATGATAAAGAGCATGCTAAACATCTTTTATTTCTTTTGTAATTTATTTTAAAATAAAATATTCTGCAGGGCACAGCTTGATACAAACCCTGAGACAGTTGGGAAAGTATGGACACAATATTCAAGTTTAAAGAACTTAAAAATTTAAAATTAGACATTTTTCTTTTCTGGTCCAATATCCAAAATCTTAAGACATGGCTAGATGCAGAATATCAAAGAACTTTGAAACAAAGTTTAAAATCTAAAAAAAATTAACTACATAATAGATTTAACAAAAAAAATTGTAGTTTAAAACACAATTTATAAAAGTCTTATAAAATCCTTGTTATTTATATCATAGTTCTTAATGCCTGCGTCACACTGTCCCGATTTTTATATACGATGGACACCCGAATGCGAAAATTGTAAGTTCGTACGAAGTTGGTCCCGATCTCGTTAAAATACCCAAAAGTGACCGAAGCAAGTACGATGAATAACGAAGTCTATACGAGGGTGCCGAAAGTATATACGATAGCAAAAGATGGACATACGAAGGTTAACCGAAGAAGATATTTAAGCTTCCTATCTCAGCCGAAGCCTACAAGATGGATTACGAAGGCTACACGATGGATTACAATGATGGCGCGATGGCCATACGATGTCTAAAAGACGTCGTGTACAGCTTACGATGCATTTAAATTATATGCCGAAGTCATCATGCGTTTTAAATTGTTTGATCAATATTGAATATATATTATATTGTACATTTAATTTTTGATTTAATCATAAGACGGAAGACCGTGGGTATTTCCAGTTACTGAATAATTTGGTTGATTTCTAAAAAAATAGTTTATGTATCAAATATGCGTATACAATTTACCATTTTCTGCATGTGTCATATACAAATATAGTGTCCACATTTGTCCCCAATATGTTACATAAGAGGGGATGCCACGCTCGGCATTGCCTTGTTTGAACTGTAAAATGTGTGCACTAGTCTGAATAATCACCCATAATTATGCCCATGTTTACTGATCTATCTTAAAGGTAAGGTAATGGGTTCGCTGATCCCTTTTATTCAAAAAGAGCTCTTTCCAGGAGAATATCATAATGATATAGATGATTATTTGATATGAAAAATTGACAAAAAATAATATTTTATTTGTAAAAGTAAATCCTGAGCCTGTAATACCTGCTCTTCTTGTTCCATTTGAATTAATAGAAACAACGCTGACGCCTTTCTTGTTCTCATAGAATCATATGATATGAGGTCCATGTTTTGTGAACGTCTTTCTTAACTGTCGTATAAGACTGACCAGTGCATATCACGCATGGCACTTTAAATGTATTTAATTGCGAAAATTAACTTACATTTAGCTGGATTTATTGCCGTCGTAGTTCCATCTTGTCACCTTCCTACTTTTATTCGATGGCATCACGACGGGATTACAAGGTCTTCACGAAGTCGTGTTGCCATCGTAAGACCTTTGGTTAGCTTCGTGATTCATTCGTGTAGACATCGTAATGTCAAAACTGCCCGATGGAAACGATGGAAACAGGAATGCAATACGATGTTCAAAGATGCATTCCCGGTGACATTGCGATGGTGAGGATGGTGATACGAACTCAATACAAACCCTAAACATCAGACGCACCTTCAGGATTTTTTAACATGTTAAAAAATTTAGAACCCTTCCCGAAGTTGTCCCCGAAGGCTAGAAAAAGTGGCCGATGGTTCTACAATGGTTAAAGATGGCACTACGAATAGCCCGATCTGGATACGATTAGTCCCAATTTTGAAAATTTCCATAATCGTGTTGCCATCAGCGTAAAAATCAGGACAGTGTGACGCGGGCATAAAAGAAAACAGGTGCAAATGTTAAATGAGTATAAAAATCTAGAGAAAATCAATTCCAGACAAATTTTTAATCAATTATATCTCAAATACAAGGACATAGGCCTGTCATTTTTTCTACCTGCTTATAAATCAATTTTTAAAACATCTCTGATTATGTCCAACAATATATAATGTTTAATTTTCTCATTTTCAAATACATGTTAACAAACGGGGATGGATAATAAATCTTTTTTCAAGTCTGCATGTTTATTCCAAGGTCTTAAACTTGTTTTTGCCAGTGACTGGAATATCATTTCGAAATATTAATATTTAGTGTATTTTTTTGTGTGTGAATGTTACTGTAATTAAATATATTGGTTTTAAGTTTTTACCTACCAAAATCTCTGGGGTTAAATTTAAATATGCTGATGTTAGAAACTTTCCGTGCCTCATTTGTAATATTAATATCCATTTGCACATTGAGGAGCGTAAATTTGTTGTTTAGAATGCTAATTTTTAAACAAGTGCCATCTCTTTTTATGTACTGCTCCTCTAGTTTTCCTGTCATTCCTCTGAAATAAAAATCATAAAGAATTGAACTAACCTTATATCATTCAAAAGTTTAAATACAAAATTATTGCTGAGATATATGAATATTTTAACTGTTAATGCAAATTAATACTCTAAGGACTCAAATAATGAGAATATTAACTGATCACTATTTCATCGCTCTTTCAAAATCCAGATCTATAAATCCATCTGACCAGCAGCAGGTCAGCCTTGGCAACTGAGTGGTCTAAGTCGTTAATCTACTGAATCATTAGCCAGTCAACGCTGGCGTTGTAAGTTAGAACCCCACCCTTGACAGGTGCTTTCAACTTGAATCTTCATAGACTAAGATTACTTATCTTCCTGTAGAAAGTGATGGTTGTCTCCTGACACCACAAATAGCCAATATTTATTTGTTCAGAAAGTGGAGTTAAACACCAAACATCTATCAATCATCAATCTGACCAACAGCAGAAAATTACTATTCTTTCACTATTTTCACATTACCCAACCGATTGTGAAAAATTTGTTCTCCATGCACACTAGTGAAATCACTGTTTTCGGCAAACATTTGGTCAAAATTTAATTATGGTGTCATTTTTCTTGATTTTCCTATTGTGAGGTCATGAAAAAGTCACATATAAATAACACAACTTACTGCAAATTTTCAACCAGATGCTCCGCAGGGCGTAGCTTTATACGACCGCAGAGGTTGAACCCTGAACGGTTGGGGCAAGTATGGACACAACATTCAAGCTGGATTCAGCTCTAAATTTGGATTGTGATTAAATAGTTGACACAGCATAGGTTTCTGACACAGAATGAATGTGTTCTAATGAACTTAAAAAATTTTTTTTCTCTTAGAGCAATTCACTATGCTGTTGAATATTAATCCTCTCAAAAAAATGTTTGAAGAAATTTTCTTTTTTATTTATGAAATTTCAAATGAGAAAAATTGAACCCAATTTTTTTAATCACATCCCCCTTTCCCTTATTCCAAAACTAATCTCAATTAAAATTTCTAATGGAGTTTGCAACAATAACTACTCATTTAAATACATCATAAAATATTAAGATGTAAAAAAAACTGCTTGTTATCACTGAATGGTAAAGATTATTTTAATTTATCAGTTGGTAGTAAAAAGTGAATATACATTGTATATTGTATATAACAAAGATTTAAGTTGATTCTGGACAAAGAAAGATAACTCCAATTAAAAAAAAATCTTGCTATTGCACAATATTTTGCAATTAGATATTTCTTGCTTACTATTCTGGACAAAAAAAGATAACTCTAATTAAAAAAAATTTGCTATTTCACAATATTGTGCAATTAGATATTTCTTGCCATTGCGCAATACTGTGCAATTGAAAAGACTTGCTATTGCACAATACTTAATATAATAATTTTAGATCCTGATTTGGACCATCTTGAAAACTGGGCCCATAATAAAAAATCTAAGTACATTTTTGGATTCAGCATATCAAAGAACCCCAAGATTTCAATTTTTGTTAAAATCAGACTAAGTTTAATTTTGGACCCTTTGGACTTTAGTGTAGACCAATTTGAAAACAGGACCAAAAATGAAGAATCTACATACACAGTTAGATTTGGTATATCAAAGAACACCATTTATTCAATTTTTGATGAAATCAAACAAAGTTTAATTTTGGACCCCGATTTGGACCAACTTGAAAACTGGGCCAATAATCAAGAATCTAAGTACATTTTTAGATTCAGCATATCAAAGAATCTAACTGATTCATTTTTTGTCAAAATCAAACTAAGTTTAATTTTGGACCCTTTGGACCTTAATGTAGACCAATTTGAAAACGGGACCAAAAGTTAAGAATCTACATACACAGTCATGACAGTTAGATTCGGCATATCAAAGAACCCCAATTATTCAATTTTGATGAAATCAAACAAAGTTTAATTTTGGACCCTTTGGGCCCCTTTTTCTGTTGGGACCAAAACTCCCAAAATCAATACCAACCTTCCTTTTGTGGTCATAAACCTTGTGTTTAAATTTCATAGATTTCTATTTACTTATACTAACGTTATGGTGCGAAAACCAAGAAAAATGCTTATTTGGGTCCCTTTTTGGCCCCTAATTCCTAAACTGTTGGGACCTAAACTCCCAAAATCAATACCAACCTTCCTTTAGTAGTCATTAACATTGTGTTTAAATTTCATTGATTTCTATTTACTTAAACTAAAGTTATTGTGCGAAAACCAAGAATAATGCTTATTTGGGCCCTTTTTTGGCCCCTAATTCCTAAACTGTTAAAACCAAAACTCCCAAAATCAATCCCAACCGTTCTTTTGTGGTCATAAACCTTGTGTCAAAATTTCCTAGATTTCTATTAACTTAAACTAAAGTTATAGTGCGAAAACCAAGAAAATGCTTATTTGGGCCCTTTTTGGCCCCTAATTCCTAAAATGTTGGGACCAAAACTCCCAAAATCAATACCAACCTTCCTTTTGTGGTCATAAACCTTGTGTTAAAATTTCATAGATTTCCATTCACTTTTACTAAAGTTAGAGTGCGAAAACTAAAAGTATTCGGACGACGACGACGCAGACGACGACGACGCAGACGACGACGCCAACGTGATAGCAATATACGACGAAATTTTTTTCAAATTTTGCGGTCGTATAAAAAATGAAGGATAAAAATCAATAAAGAAACAGTTTCCACCACTATAAATAGTGTATTTCAATATTTCTCCACTATAATTCTAGTGTATTTCAATATTTCTCCACTCTCTAGTTTTAAAAGTTCTAATCATTAAAATAGCTCAGAAAACCTCATGCTATAAATATCAAAATCTGACTGTCTGGAGTGGAGATCTATATGGTAACACACTTGTTCCAGGGGTGGAATCTAAAAAACAGCTATTAACTTATAATTTAGAAACAATGCTTTGAATGATGAATTTGGTAAAGATCTTAATTTCCACTATACAAATGTTGAGCAATATAATTGTGTTTTTACTCATGTCATTTTTTGTTGAAATGTTGAAGTATGTAATTGACAGTGATCGAAAAGTAATGTAATTACTTTTGATAAAGTAATCGATTGTAATCGATTACATACTAAAATTTGAGTAATCGATTATAAATCGATTGCACACAAATCATTCATGTAATCGATTATTAATCGATTACATTTGTCAGTAATCTTGCCCATCCCTGGAATCTATAAACTCATTTGAAAATCCTGATCTTTCACATGATCATTGTGGAAATTTATGTGTTTGTATATTTTATAAGTAAGACATAGCTTTACTGTGTTGTCTTCTATCATTGATCACCAAATTACTGTGGAATATATCATGTTGTGTTGTACATGTTGAGGCCTGTTTTGCGAAAGAAAAATACTGCTGAAGTTATAAATACAAATTTTTCACATTGATAAAAACATTGCAACAGTTTATGAATTTACAGTACTTTCGATAGGGTTTCTTCTTACTTTTTTGGACATTGTTTTTCATAAATTTTGTCTCTTTATGATGGAGTATATCTGTGAAAGTTCTGTCAAGAGAGGGTCCAAAAGATGTTTTCGAACATTTTTTCATCTGAGATCAACCCCAGTTTTTAGTGGGGTTTGTGTTGCTTAGTCTTTATTTTTCTATGTTGTGTCTTGTGTACTATTATTGTTTATCTTTGTCATTTTTAGCCCCGGTATTGTCAGTTTATTTTTCAATCTTGGAGTTTGCCTGTCCCTCTGATATCTTTAGCCCCTCCTTTGCTAATATATTTACTTACAAGATGCCATATTTGACTTTTATATCAACCTTTGTATAACCTGGAACATTCCATCCTCGGTACACAACTCCAAGGTCAAACCAGCATGTCATGTTCAACCAGTTATACGCTAGGCAGCGAAAACTTTTATTCACCGGAGAAGGTGGAACTACAAAATGTCATGATAAAATATAAATTTACTCTATGCATAAATACACTAATTACATATAAAATTAAGAATATGCTTTAAACACCACAGTTGCAATATATAAAAGTTATATGTTTTTTGTTTCCTATTGTAAGTTGATTTCATTTAATCATTTACAACTGTCCCTTTATTTGCTTTTCTTAAGGTTATTTTCTGTTTTATAAGCTCTCCAATGTTGAAAAATGTGTTTTTGATTTACAAAGATTTTCACCTTGAGCATCACTTTAGGGACATTAATTGTCAAATGAGTATTTGGTGCAGTAAAACATGTTTTGTGAATGTTATATCAGTTCTGGTTATATCTTCAGTTTATGTTTGCTATAAAATATTTGAGAAATTCATCAAAAATTACTAACCGGCTTAATCAGTGGAAATGAAATATTATACAAAAAGTTATTCTCTCAGGAGTTCAGTGCATCAGGCAGTTACTATAGCAGTGATTGATAGCGTTACTTTAAGCATGCTTTGGCAAAAATACATTTCTATGTATATCCAATTCTCTAAGGTAGTAAGGGACTTTAATAAAAAAAAAAAAACGTATTTTACATATTCATGTGCAAAAGTTAAAAAATAAAATTGTTTGGCCAATTTTTTTTTCATTCATTGCTGTATATAAGGCTTATATATATGAAAAATAAAGTATAAATAGATAGGATGAATTTGAATAAATATTCCCCAAAATTAGGTAAATGAGGTTACTGTTTTTTTTTTTATTTTAAACTTGAGAGAATAACTTTAAGTTTACTAAATGTTACATAATGAAGGTCATAATAAAAGAAAAATAAATGATCTAAAACAAACATATACAAAAATCAATGTCAACAGTTTTTTGAATGCATTGTTTTAAATAATGTTAAAATTACATATAGTATAAATCAATTCAACAGTGTTACTTGAGTAAGTTACTGACAAATTTGAAGTTGTGGTATACACCAGAGTGAGAAGTACAGCATGATATGACTTACACCACCAATACAGTCATTTCATTTTAACTTTTCTTTTCAGAGAG
>CM034349.1:19502556-19556988 GCA_019925275.1 Mytilus edulis | reverse complement strand
GCATTTGATGCAGAGATGACCCATTCTAAGCCTCATATTGACAATGATTCTTTTGATAAACATTTAAGTGATACAGACTTATTACCATCTGGAGGTGGAGGAAGTCTATATAAGGATTTTATAGAAGATGTCAAAATCAAAGATGAAAAGTCAAAATACTCAGATTCCTTGCAAACATTATATGATGATGATAGTGTATCATGATACTTGAAATAAAAGATATATTATTTATTAAAAGATTTATTTATGATATAAAGTAATTATTTTCAAAGCTGAATAGCAGGAAAGAAGAAAGTGTTTATTATGTTATACTGTCACATCTTTTCCAAAAGATAATGCTTTTTCTTGTCAGACGGTTTTCAGCTGTTTACCAAACAATTTCTATTAATATTAAATAGGTTGTATTCTTCAATAGTATCAGTTTCTTGAGGGTGAAAAAAGATAGTTTCTCTTGTTGCCTGAGGTTGTTCATATAGTGCCCATAAAATGTCTTAAAGATATAAAATATTACATGTTAACAGCAGAAACACAAGATAAGATGGATACATTTATTTAATTCTGTTTGATTTTTCATTGCTTTTAACATTAGTCTGTTTGATTGTTCTATCATCTATTTACATTTAAATTTTAAAATAAAAATTAACAATGATATCATGATTAATTACACCTTATGTAAGAATCCGGGGTTTTGATTGGTTAATAGCCAGTGTATTTTTCACCAATTTACTGTTATCAAATGAATATCGTTCATTTTTAACGCCGCCGGGGTATTTGCTAAAGAATATGCCTTTTTTACCCTCTCTGCCGTGGTATTTGCCAAAAAATACTCTATCCGACTGGACGCTTGTAACGTCACGATCATCAATGCGTTTTAGTACAATAAGATTCGGTGTAATTAAACAGATATATCATGTTATTGAGGGGTATTTGCGAAAAATACCAGTCTTGAGAATGAATTTCCCTCGCCTTACGGCTCGTGAAATTTAACATTCTCTCGACTGGTATTTTTCGCAAATACCCTCCTTAACATGATATATCTGTTCAAAAATATACCTTAATAATGATCTGATAGGCATTTCATTTGTATTTGTTGACCTCTAACAGTACTACTAGTCTAAATCAGAAATTTTTCATAACAGTATATATGTCCGCTTCGCCCGCTTCGAACAATATTTTGGCTCATTTTATTCATTAAAGACAAAAAAACTTGCCTTTCGTATGACACACTTATTGTTTGAAACATTCACAGACTCTTTACAAAAAATAATTTTGTAAGTTAAGCACCAATACACATTTTCACTGTTGAACCCTACAAAGATTAATTGATATTTTTTTTACTTGATACTGTTTTGGGGTTCAGACTTGCATATATCATTTTCAGGCTGGAAAATTTGGTTTGCTGTCTATCTGACATCTTGTTTTAATAGTTTTTTGTGTTCCCATAAATCATGAAATTTGCTTTATCAAAATAAATGGTTGATGAAAATATTGAGTATGAATTTTAGAAAATATTCTCTATGTGATCTTAGGTGGCATGGGAGTATGAAATTTAAGTCCACCAATGACAGACCTAAATATTATTGTTAACTTGTTTCATATCTTAAGATGGCTCAAGGATTTAGATTACAGAGCATGAATGCACTGAAATAAAAAGGACAAGTTCCATTTCATGATTAAATCTTTACCAATAATTATTTAATAATGAACAATTTGGTTAAACTGTAAACAACCTTTGTTTCAAAAGCCTGTTTGAACTAACACAATTCCAATTGATAAGGTTGAGGATCAAAGTCACAGTGCCTACAATCAATTAATCTTTTTAAAAGTTTTGTTTCTGGAGAATATATTTTCAGCCATAAATCAAAATGGTCTTCGTCACAGTAGCAATAGATAGACAAAGATTTAGACAAATCATTGATTAAAAGACACATGCATCTTGAATCAAATACTTGAATCATGTTTTTTAGGGAGACAATGTGAAGTTGGATGTGACAAGATCACAAAGGCGATTGATAGACTGAGATTAAGGCAAAATTTGTTTTCCTGTTAATTCTAAAATTGAGTTTCAAAGTGCCCCTTTAACAAATTCCTTTAACAAATCGTTAGTATTATCAGTAGAAACAAGATCAAAATAAGAGTATCTAAGACTTTAAACCGATTGAAGTTTTGGAAAAGCTTTATTTTCAAATGATGTAATGTTGGGTTACTGGTTTAGATAACTGTCACAATAGCAATTTATAAACTGAATTTAGGAAAAGCTGTATTACAGCATCATGAGCATGTTTCAATCAAACACTTCGTATTTTCATGCTCGTACAGGAGTACAGGCTGTTGGGGTAATACTTTTTGTTTCTATTCGGTGATGGTCGAGACCAAAGCATTTGAATATCCATAACCTATTACAAACTTTGCAGAGATGATAAAAACTTCATAAAGACCTATGCAGTTAACCAAATCTGAACAAGGAATCAGAGCTTGGCATGAACGGATATATTTCCTAATTTGAAATGATGTGGACAACTTTTATAACAGCAAATTTCAATCAACTGATATATATGCCAGTACAGCTGAGAAATACTGGCTAGTGGGCTGTTAATACACTAGGAATTAATCGTAGTCACCAAATCGAATTATTCAGTCATAGAATATAGCAGAAGTCGAAGAAAAAGGAAAATGGCAGTTTTCTTGAGAATATTCAAAAACACTATCACCGAATTACAGGCGTCCGAAGCGCTTTCCTGGATTAACCTCCACCAGGAGCACTCAAAGCCGAATATTTGAAGGAAAAGATAGTATTAAAGAACCGAAATAGTTGACAGCTAAATGACCGAAAAGGACCAAAAATAATAGCCAACGCTTTTATGTGAAGTATCCTTGTTCTTAATCTTATGTTGGGGTTCAAAGAAAGCATAAACACCTACATATGATTGCAAAGATTTCCAATGTATAAGTGTCATGGGAGTTAACTGTCAACTCCTAATACGTCATCAAACTTAATATAACGTGCTCTAAAAAAACTCGTACGAATTTGTTTGGGGCTTTGTTATAACTCTAATAATTATCTTGATAATGTAAATTATTTCTAACAGAGACTATGAAAGATATGCCATCAACACCTTCCTTAAAGAACAAAATCATTAGGATATAATTAAAACAACCATATTTCCTATTCTAAAAGCAGTTGTTGGAGCAAAAAAATCGTGAAGGTTCCGCGGAACACAGTGTCTCACCTTCTTTTGCTGTTAATCATAGGCTCAACGAAAATGAGGCAAAAAATCAAGCAAAATATTCCTCCTAGATACTATCTTTTGATTGTAAGAAGCTTCTGTCCAAGTTTGGTAAAAATCCAGGATAGTTTATGAATCTAATAAATGTTTTAAAAACTTTAACTGCTGACTCTATATACTATTAACCAGAAGAAAAACTAAGTTCATTTATAAGTAAAATACGGATAAACAGGTATAAAATTTTAACAAAATTTCCTTCTAGATACAAGCTTCTGTCAAAGTTTGGTACAAATCCAGAATAGTATAAGAAAGTTTAGAAAAAGATTAAAACTTTAATCACAGAGTGGATGTATGGTATCCTGGCAGAAAAACTAAGTCCATTTATAAGTAAAATACTGGAAAAATGGATTTTCTTTTACAAAATTTACTTCTGGATACTATCTAATGATCATAAACAAGCTTCTGTCCAAATTTTGTACAAATCCAGGATAGTTTAAGAAAGTTAGTAAAATTTTTAAAAATTTAACCACAGAGTAAATGTGATGTTTCCCGTCAGAAAAACTGTCCATTTATAAGTAAAATACAGAAAAATAAGATTTTTTTTTAATTTACTTCTGGATACTATCTTATGATCATAAACATGCTTCTGTTCAAGTTTGGTACGAATCAGAATAGTTGAAGAAAGTTATTAAAATTTCAAAAACTTTAACCACAGGGTGAGTATTTTGGGACGCCGCCGCCGACGACGGCGACGGAATGTACGATCGCTATGTCTCGCTTTTTCGAAGGCTCGGCAAAAACAATAAACAGATGAATATTTCAAATAAAATCGCGAGTTAACACCATATTTAGCTGACACAAAAAAAAGTTTAAAAGAATATCACTTATAACTAAACATTGTATTTCATATCCGAAGTATACAGTGCCAATCATGCTTGCTACGCGTAAAATAAATCGTCTTAATTTCAATTGTCAATGTAAACACAATAATTAAATCAAATCAAGCAATGTGATATTGTTGGTAATCATACATGAACAATGTTTTAAACAAATTTTATGTTCTAGTTATTGAATTTCTCTTTTCTAACTGAAATCAACCATGAGCAAGAATAACTCAGTTTAATAATTGATGATAAAAAACATTTCGAAAGGAACACTATTATTTCATATTTTGAAGATAGTTATGGATAGAAAGGTCAAATAGGTTTTGCAGATCGCCTAGGCTAATTTTAATAATAGAATTATTATTCCTATTTTAATGTATACAGACAATTTTTATCTTTACATATAAAAGGATAAATAAATATCGTAATTTGAACTGTGTACATAGTGCTCATAGTGTAATATATTGATGGATTAATATTCTATACTATTGCGGTGGTGGAACTACTTTTATTGTTTTACTCCATATAACGGAGGTGTGCCTATATTGGCAGAAATTCATTGGATACAGATACAGATATGCAAGCAAACTCCCTTCTTCACGTTCCAAATCTACTTTGTCAATTACCAGTAAAGTGGTACAAACTTCCGACGAAACATGTGGACCTTGCAAGAGGGATAGTAGTGAAGACTATGCTTTCTGTTGGTGCATTGATTGTGCTGAAGGTCTGTGTTCAGACTGTGAAAAACATCACAAGAAGTCAAAGACAAGTATTACACACAGGCTCATACCGTTACTGAAACTAAAAAATATCAGTGACTTTTTAAGGAACTTTACACAAACATGTTGTGACCATACTGGAGGTAGTTTTACATTTTACTGTAAAAGTCATGACAAATTGTGTTGTCCGGGTTGTGTAACGATCATCAGAAGGAATGCCATGAAATCATAACCCTTGGGGAGGCCTCTGTTGACGCAAAGAAGAATGGAAAGATCGAGGACTTAGGACTTCGAATGAAAGAGGCACTTACAACATTAAATGAATTAGAAAATCATAAGAAAGACAATATTGGAATGATAAATGCACAGAGAAATGGAATCAGAACAACGTTAAGTGAAATGAGGCGAAAAGTTAATGATTATTTAGATTCACTGGAAATGAGAATTGAGGAAAAACTGTTACAAGCTCATAAAGAATGTATAGAAAAACTAGAAACTCAAACAAAAGACTTGGAAAAGAGAACAGAAACTTTGAAAACATGGCAAAGTGATATTACAATGGTGAAAGACTATGGATCAGATACACATTCGTTTGTAATGTCCAAAAGTCTGGAAAATCTCATGACAGAATTGGAAACTTTCAATAGAAGATCAACAGAGAACTTTGTAGGATTAAACCTATCGTTTGTAACATCAACAACATTCGAAAACTTACAAAATACCGTTCATGCATTGGGGGAAATTTCGGTTAACAAATCCTCGACTGAGCTGATCATCACGCCCAGAAAGTCTGCACGGATAAAGAGTAAACTAATTGTAAAATAGGCTCAGCTTGAAGCATTTCAATACCTACGCAAGACAATGTTATTGTTAATTTACAATACTTATGATGAGTTTTCAACTATAACGAAAGATTATATTGGTCTTTTGGTTTAACTTCAGGTTCTATGAAATAGACAACCCATTATTTACTGTTTATATTTCAGCAAGCATCTACGTATACTTGTGTATCAATGTCAATAAAAACGTTGGCTAGAATTTAGTTGTATAAAGTGCTAAAATATAGCAGTGGTTTCTTTTTGTGATGTAATTGAAATAAAGAATGGAACTTTCATCTCTACATAATTCAATTATTTTGTTTCTCTGGCCTGAGTGTTCGTGCGTTTATTTGTACTGTATTCCTGAATTTTTTCCAATTTCCTGTACTACGTCAGGGATATGGCAGTTGTTTTGGTTTATTTTGGTTTGTGGAAAGGATTTTTTCGCTTAAATTTATGACTATTGAACAACGGCATACTACTGCTGCCTTAATTTACAACTATTTACGTTCAAATTAAGAGAGTATCTTAATAATCATTTAAATGTCATTTGTATTGCGGCAAGCGCAGGGCCCAAATATTATATATATTTTAACATTTTTAAAAGAAATGAAGTCTAAGATTGTTAAATATTATCGAATGCCCCATATCTAAGATTGCCCGAGGTAAACTGTTCTTCCTCCGTCAGTAATTCTCAGCTTCTCAATTCTTTATGACTATTGAACAGAGATATAATAATGTTGCCTTTACTTAATACAACACTTTCCTTATAAACCCTTGATTCATCAACCCTCGATCACGGAATTCATTATTTGACACAAGACGTCGATACTATATCAACTGATAAATTTTTATATATATCATGTGACGTGAAGGTTTGATAGATGATACACAGATATGGGAAGCTGAGCATGAAAAAATAAATAAAACCATCTATTTTGAATCAACCATCACTGTCAATCTCTAAGTGTAAAAGAGGGGCGAAATACATTCATCTCAATAGCAGAAACTGTATTTAAAAGATGATGCTAAAAAACATGACCTTGTATGAACGATCAGAAAAACAGGCTATAAAGGTTATCTAACCATGGTATTTAAGAACTAAATTCATCAGCTATCGATACTTTGAGTCACATGTACAATCCTGTAGGTCTTGTAGAGCAGGCCATTGATTGTTTTATGTTAACATTTCGTGACTATCTGTTAGTTTTCGAGATGACAGAAAATTGAAATATAAAAAAAATAATCACTTAAGGATAACAACTACAAGTACATGAAGATAGACGAAAAATATGACGAAAAAGAACAAAAGGATATCAAAACACATAAGTCGAAAATAAACTGGCAATGCCTTGGAAAAATAAATAGGGGAAAAAAACGACATTTGATTACACGGATTAACCTTGAGGCATGACTTCATCTATATAGCTGAGTGTGTAGATTCATTTCATTCATTCTCAGAAACTCTTATTTAAAGCGATACGAACAAAGGAATAGGTCGGGAAGAAGAGAGGCACAGTTGGTCTTCATGCGGATGTCAATAGTTAGTCGTAAAAACAGGCCCTCCAAACGAAACAAATATATTTCCATTCGAGACATCAAGCATCTTGAGGTAATACCAGATTCAGATAATCTTTGGTTTGAATCAGAGTAACAAAGTACGATTTATCCCTCCCAAAATAAAGATTAACTGTATTTGCGTTGACTTATTTATGAAGCAGGATCAATTCGTATAATTTTTGAAGTTTGGATTTAAATATACTTGAGAGAACGGTATAGAAGAGTCAAATGTTCTAATATTTAACTGATGGTTTCAGCAAAGAATTGAATATTTAAATAGAGAACTTTTTTGTAAATTTTATTGCTGATAAGAATATACAGAGACATGTATACATGTATTTATATGTCTCTGGAATATATTTATAACAGTTTACAGCAATCGGCAGCTGACCATGGACATCAAATCATCTAGCATATGTTTAATGATAGCAGAAACTCACAATGGTCTTTGAAGTGACATTCCAACAGCACATCAAATTATATAGTATTCAGTACGAGAACAAATTAATTAACAATTGATGCAACAAAAAGTTCTGAAAATCGGGTCAACTGGAATAAAGGGTAATATCTTCAAATGCCAGTGTGAAATGATTATATTTTAGATGACATTCTTTTTGCAACAGGCCACCCACACACAAACCCCTAAACGTGCAGAGCATGGTACACTATTAACACAAGGCAGACAGCTTTAATGTCACTTTTCTGACCAGACGTAGCTGTAGTTTTAACATCAAACACAGCAAAAGGAATTGTCCAACAAAAGTCTTTACTGCTGGATGAGAAAAAAGTCAAATGACAACCATAATGATAGACCTCAGTCACCCCTTGTGGTGTGTGTGGAGAAAGAAGTATAACTTGTTTGGAGAAATTATAAAAAGTGAACTATAATGGGCTTCCTTTAGCAACAAACATTTATCCTCTGGACATTGTTTTGCTTCTAAATTGCTATTTAAAGTCAATGAATGCAAAACCAACGTAAGCCAATATATTGCAGTTCATTCTTGATAGTATGATTACTAAATTTATTACACCAAACTAATGTCTCAATCTTGAATCAATGATTATGTTTACAATTTTAATCAGTTATTTTCTTTCTCTTATTTATTGTTTTATAAAAAAATAAAGTTTTCTGGTATGAATTGTCTAACAATTTTCATGCCCTATAATAGCTCACTACACAACATGGGTTTTTGTCTAATTTTTGATGCCACTGCTAATGGAAGTTTTGTCCCAAGGGTATAACCACCCAAGTAGTCAGCACTTTTGTGTTGACATGAATATCAATTATATGGTAATTTTTATAAATTTACAGTTTGCAAAAGTATGAATTATTCGAAATACTAACAAAAGGATTTTCTTATCCCAGGTCTAAATTACCTTAGTTGTATTTGGCAAAACTTTTTGGAATTTTGGGTACTCAATACTCTTCAAATTTATACTTGTTTGGCTTTCTCACTATTTTGATCTAAGTATCAATAACAGTTCTTATGAAGAGGAAACACGTGTCAGGCGTATCAAATCTAAGGCTTTGATAACTATTGAAGCTCATACAGTAACCTATTATTGCTTTCATTCTCCTTATTTTGTCTCTGGTGAATATTTGTTTCATTAGTAATCATACTAGGTCTTATTTTTTATATGAAATAATATGGAACAGAAGTTGTACAATAGTGACAATCAAAGTTGATTTTAATTTCTTTGTAATAAGTAAAGTTTCAAAATTATAATGGTAATCTCAAAATGAACTTTGACACCGTCTGAAATTGTTTTGAAATTACTCAGCAAATTTGATTTTTTACAATAGTGGCTGTGATTAAACATGCATTTTATGCTAGTTGTCATATTACAAAGTTCTGAAAGAATAGGTGATCCTTGAGAAGATTGAACTGCAATGTATATGTATATGTTACAGTGAATTTGTATAATCAGTGATTATGTAGAATCCCTGAAAATTTCAGTGATTATGTAGAATCACTGACCAGTTTAGGGATTATATAAAATCACTGAAATTTTCAGGGATTATGTATAATCACTAGAAAAAACGTCAGGGATTATACATAATAACTGAAATGAAGAAATAGTTTTATTTATAAAGAAAATGAATAAAAGTCAAATAATGTATGCTATAAAATCATATATTAAAACAGCATTACACTGTATAAACATAAATTGTAAAATGTTAAGCACAAAATATCAAAATTATAACTTTTTTTATTTTTTAAATGTTAGGCACAATATATATCAAAATGTTAAACACAATATATTAAAATTATATGCTTTACATCTGTTTTTACCACAATATCCATATTTTAGAAAACATTTACCTTGACATATCGTCGATCGGAATCAGATTTTATGACCCGCCTAAGAGAAATAAAGTGTTCAGTAAAAACATCTGTAGGTATCCCCAAAAAAAGAGAATTAGCAACCTCGAACTGGTTCTTGCAAGACTCCATGTTTTTTTTGGACAGGCGATATCCTTTTTTCTTGGTGAACAATTACAATTATGTTTTTTGGGGATTTCCTTTCTGGCTTTTTTACCGTGTGAAATTGCAATGAGAATATTAAACTAAATTCATGCTTCCTCTACAATTTTGTTCTAATTGTCAATCTTTAGTTTTTGTATACATTTAGATGCGTAAGTTCTCTTTGTTTGAATTTCTTGTTCATTTGAGAGAGAGAAAAAAAACAAACACCAAAATGCAGATGTTCCATGATCTTCTTCACCATTTGTTTTTGTTTTACATGTACCACAAATAACATGCTCTGTAGATTTACAAATAGAACATGAATATCCATTTGACGCTGGCTTTTAAAAACAAACAATATATGTAAAGTTATCACTATAAAGGGAATCTTGATATTATTAATTTTGAAGTCTTCAACTTTATCTCGAAACCCTGTATGGTTATATCTTTAAGACCAATGGCATCCTCTGTGTTAAAAAGCAAAATTATTTCATCTGGCAAGGAATATGAAAGTAAATAAAATGATAATTTGATAGATATAGGAAGATGTGGTATGAACGAATTAATTTGATCTGTCTATATTTATTTTTATTTTTTTTTATCAAACAAAGAATCCTTTTAAAATTATTCATAATCCCTGAAATTATATTAGGGACTTTGTAAAATAATTATTCAAATTTTCAGTGATTATGTAAAATCACTGGTAATTTTCAGGGATTATATATAATTACTAATGATTTTAGTGATTCTACATATTCCCTGAAAAATCAGGGATTCTACATAATCCCTGATTATACAAATTCACTGTAACATATACACATACAGCTGATAAATCCAATATATTCTTTATCAATATTTTATCCAAAACACAATAAAGTAATTCTGTGAGATGTGTATTTGTATAATTTATTCAATGACATAGTAGATCATAAAACATTGTAAATTTCACAAACATTATGCATACTAAAACAACAAATCAATAATAAAATGGAATGCAAATAATATGAATTATATGTGTATGTACTAAAAATCAACAGATCAGTAATAAAATTGAAAATATGAATTGAATTATATGTGTATATAAAAGGTTGACACCAGTACATTTGACTAAATGCTGTAATGTCACTTGGATTGAGGACAAACAGATTGCTCTGCAAGAACCATATCTTTATCTGCTAATCAAGATATAATTTTAACCTTTAAAATCTGGTTTTGTTGTGATATTTTTTCACTATTTTCAAATACCTGAACAATGATAAGCAATATTCAATGAGAAATTATGGTAAAATTCCTGAATCTTATGTAATGAAGATACAACAGAGCTTTGGTAACAGGTAACTAACAGAATAGAAGACAGACAATGATAACACGTACAGATCTTACTATTTGAGCCTTTATCAAAACCTCTATAACACCACAATAGTAATTTTTATGAATCACTATCATCAAATATTTATAAAATTATGTAATACAACATGTAACTATGTGTAAAATTTGAATAAATTATTGAAATGTTACTACTGAAGCACAAGATTAAAACTCAACACATGGTAATGCTAAAAAAGGGAAAAAAAATATGATCATTATTTATATTAAGACACAATACCTGGAATTTTACCTGATAATTGAAGGAAATGGCAGGAATGTCATTAATACTTAAAAAAAAGGTCTTTTACTATTAAAAATGTAAGGATTTTTCTAAAATGAACCCATTATATCACAAATTTATCAAACATACGAAAATTACAGATAATTTGTCACATTTTCTGTATTGGTATTTCTATTCTGTGCTGATTTCCAAATAGTCATAGCAATGTCAAGCTGTCCATTAAAACACACCAACAACTTAGATAGGCTAGGAAAACTGATTATGTTTTACCGCATTAATTCAAAATAATAAATAAATTCATTCATAATATTACAAGTATGTACGTACATAAGTTAATACAAAATATAACTATAAAGTGAAACTGACATACAAGGAATGTTTATTCCTTTGTTAATGGAAAGTTAGTAATAACAATACTACTTCAATAAAGGATAACAGCTCAAGTCATATATATAACTACAACATAAAATGAAAGTCCAAGAAGTGCATACAGCAAGTTAGTATATTTCCTAATTCCTTCGTTGTGATATGCAGAGATTGTAATAATATTGTTATATACAATTTTAACGAATGTAAAGAAATCAATTAACAGCTGAAATTTTTGACAAACATTTTAATGCAGTGATCAGATAACAAAGAGATTCATAATAAATGCAAGCTATGATTGAACTGTAAAACAAAACAATAATTGCAAAAAAAATACAACTTGTCAGTTGAAACATTATATGATTGAATGATTTATAATCTAACTATCCATATCTAACTATCCATAACGAATAATGGATTCAAAATGTGTTTTAAGCTGCCATATGATATGATTTTGGTATTATCAGAAAAATAAAATTACTTTAAAAATAAAATTACTTTAAAAATAAAATTACTTTAAAAATAAAATTAAAATAAACATTTATTTCAAAATTACTGTTTAAAATTTTCAACATGATAATTTTACATGTAAAATGCCCCTAAAACATTAGTAAAATATATGCACATGATGCGATACCACAACCATGAAGTCTGTCAACCATTCCTTCATTTTCAACCTAAATTGCTAATTTTATTTCATTACAATCTATGTATATGTATTCAAATGTACATTGTAAATTTCCCATTTAAGAAATTCCTTGTAAACAGAAAAGGCAGTTCATGTTTTGTTTTGCCCCAGTTGAAACCTGATAAAAAAATCAAATAGGAGGTACATTTACTCATAACTACTACATCCTGTACACAGAGATTTGGTCTTGAATAGCGCTAGTAATAGACATACAGATGGACGGACAGGACTAAATACAATGTCTTGCCAAAATATACAAGGGAGACATATTGTCATATAACGAATATTCCAGGCAAGTTTTTGAGCATTTTTCATGATGTTACATATGTGGATAACATTCTATGCATTATTGTTTAAATATAGTTATAGATTAAGACTGGTGTACACTAACAATATATAAATCATGTCGTTACACCAGTACTTGAATTTAACCCCTTCTGACAATAAGAATCTATAGCACTTGTTTCCCCCTGCTCACAATAAGAATCAATATTACTGGAATCTTGTCCTCTTTCATCTGTGTCCGTAAATCCTTTGTTTTCTCTATCAGATTTATTAGTACTTGAGTAAAATGATTTTTTTCCTGAATGTTTCGGTGAATTATTGCTTGACGGAACACATGAAGAGTTATTTGCAGAGGATTCCTCATCAGAAGAATGTAGCTCAACATCTGTGTAATCTACACTGTTCATTTCATTTCCACCGGACATTTCACCTGTGGTGAACGAAGTTTCTCCGAAGGATTGATTAGTATTTTCACTAATTCCCGGAGATTCGATTATAGCATCTGTTTGAATCACACTACCATTCTGATGTATATGATTATTGTGTTTACTGTTGTACCCTCCCATGCTGCCATTTTGATTGGAATATTTTTTATCCAAACTATTGTTCTGCGATATACTGTTTCCGTTTGTACTGGATCCACCTAATCCACTATCGTTTCCGTTACTATTCCGTAGTAAAGGCTGAAGAGATTCATGGGTATCAATTCCACTGCCATTGTTTTCTCTTTTATCAAAACCAGATTTCTAAAAAAGACAGAAAGGTTTATTCATTTATAATTACATGCAGTAAATTCATATTTTCCAAATCATCAACTTTTTTACCAATTCGTACCTCCTGCAGCATGCACAAACATTTTTAATCATTGCTCTATTTATTTAAATCCAATTTGATACTGTAAAATCAGAAGTTATTGTGAGGGTTTTATTAATGGGAATAATGTAACAGGGTTAGTATCACAATAATAACAACTCACATTATAATATTTGATAGATACATTTGTTTCAGGTTTTTTCTGAAATCGCAATAATTAATCTCACATTTTTGTTAATTCTTCAAAAATCACACAAAACAAATACACAGTAATTTCTGATTTAACTGTATATCATATTTAACCAATATAGTTAAGAGTTAGTTTAGTTTTGTATTTGCAATTTGTATATCCCATTTGTTCCTGCTTGAAGCTCATTATTCACTGTGCAACCAGGTACACAAGCCCAAAGTATAAGCCATTTAAAAAAAAAAATTGGTTATTCATTCCAATGACTATTTATGTTTGTATTAGTCTAGCTGTACATGTACACCCTTTACTACACTCTTCCACCATACGATAAGATTAGATGCTACTAGAACATGAACATCTCTACATTTTCAGACTTTGCCTTAAAAACATCATCATTATACTACCTTTGTTATTAATCATTTTAACCAACTGTGGATTCATTTATTTTCGTGGGTACCAATTTAGTGGATTGAGGAAAACTTGCATGTCTGTGGATATTTAATTTTGTGGTCGTGGCAATGTCTACATACATTCCTTTAGAAAATTTGTAATTCGTTGAATATTTAAATCTTGGTCTCTCTGTACCGACGAAATCCACGAAAATTAGTATCCAACGAATATTAGTGAATCCACAATAAAAGGATTAAGATGGTACCTAACACTACAGGAAGATAACTCTGTAAAATCAGCTAAATGTTTCAATTACATTGTGTTGTTAAGGGATTATTGAGCTTCTCAATGATAAAAATTAGTGTTTATCAAACTGCTATATAATAAGTGTAATTTTAATGAAAAAATGGTTGGTTCAATTTTTTAAAAATTTTCATATTTTTGTCAAAGGGTCAAAGTGAATACTTTCTCAAAATTTTATGAAAATTAAACGAGCCAATTTAATTTTAGGGTAGGTGTTGGGTTCCACCTTAAACTAATAAAAAAGATTTTTTCCCAAGATGCTGGTACATATGACATATAAGTTATATAATAACAAATGGATCACAACGCGAATCTTGTCCTTCACTACCCAAAATGATTAAAATGGTTGTTTTTAAAAAAGTCAATACATTAAAAGCACTGTTTAATACTTTAATGAATAAGATAATTTCTTTTATTTCATGAGAAAAGCCTTGTGTACATACATGTTGTTTTCTTAAGGAAGTATTCTTCTGATGTTTCAGTCTTGTTGAAATCTGGTTCTGGAATTATTTCCGAAACATGTGATTCAAGTGGAAAATACCAATGAATTTATTAAATTTCATAATTAAACTCAACTCTGTGAAAAAATTGTGTATTTACAATGAGTGATTTTTTAGTAATAAAGTTTTAAAATTCTATTACCAATCACTTAGAAAATGTACATCCCATATCTCTTTTTATGTTTTTAGATATTTATCCAATCATTTATAACAAAGAAGTTGAAATAATATGCATTTTGTTCTTAAAACAGAGAAACATCACAAATTTACAGAATTGATAGCATGGTAAATATGACAAGGAAAAGCTTCAAAATATGATAAAACAATAAAATAAGTATCTTATATTAACACCTAGCTATATTTTTTTCTAAGTTAAATTTATTTAGATTTGTCCCCTTCATCTTTATTTAAAGTTTGAAAAAGTTTAATTGTGGAAGTGCAAATTTGTCCCGATAATATTAACCCAAAATATGGGGAAATCATCAAAGCTACTTTTAAGGGGACTTGCGGATCTAAATCAATTTTATTATTTAATATAGGATTTCGCTATATTTTTATATAAATGAACTTTATCTTATACTTAATAGAACTAGATGTGTCAAAGCGACACGATGGCCCCGTCTCAAAAAGTTGAAAAATCTCCAATTACATGATTAACACATGTGGACAAAAACATGATG
Organism: Mytilus edulis; assembly: GCA_019925275.1. Lineage (NCBI taxonomy): Eukaryota > Metazoa > Mollusca > Bivalvia > Mytilida > Mytilidae > Mytilus > Mytilus edulis. The sequence continues at coordinate 19,541,488 of CM034349.1, read as the reverse complement.
GTAGTCTCTGTATCTAAAATCAACTCAAAATCTGGAGGCATATAGAAGAAAAGTCTGTATAACTGATTTTGAACAATTTATCAAAGTCCAAAGCCCGTAATTTCAGCAGAAATTAGCCGAGCGGAACGAAACTTAATCTTGATCTGTAACTCATCTTGGTTAACTCACATACCAAAAATCAGCTCAATATCTGAAAGCGCTTAGAAAAAAAATCTGTTATAACTGTGATTTTCAACAATTTATCAAAGTCCAAAGCAAGGCCGTAACTACCATTGAGGCAAGTGAGGCAATTGCCTCACTAAAATTTCGACACTGATTATTTTTTTTATACATATATATAAGTATTAAAATAGTCATTTGTTGCTCTGTCTCAACCTTAATTTTTATAACTTGTCATCATTCCTTTTAAACTATTCTTCCTGTATATAACTCACCATCTCAACGGTGATGTTTCTCGATTACATAAACCTAGTAACGATAATCATGGATCTCTGGTTAAAAACAGAACATTGCAGAAAAAGGAAAAGCGACACTGAAGGTAAAGAAGGAATAATTCTAGTAAACTTTTTTTTTGTGTGAACAGAGTCTGAGTATTGCACATAACTTCATTAGAACTAATTCAAAAATGATAAGTAGACTGACAAATCAAGTACTGGGCATCGCAAGGAGCAGTCCTGTCTGCGTATTCATTTCTCCGTTTCACCAACTTTAATCTTTCTTTTTACAGATAAATAAAATATAAATAATATGAAAGTTCAACATACATGTATTAGTTTTTATCCATGTTTCTTTAACTTTAAAAATTGAAAGAACATCCCATATTCCAATTTGGCATTATTGAAGAATGGTAGGACCTTTCAAACAGGATTTTGTCTTTACTTATTCGGGACTATGCAATTTCGTTTCTTTATATTCGGGGTTTCGCATTCAAACACCCCCAACCCCTAACCCCTAAATTTATAGATTTCGGAACAAAATTCCACCGACTATTTCCTGAAATAATTTTGAAATTACGAACCTACATGTAAACGTCGAAAACTCCATTCCAATTCCCCTGTACCCATATCATATATACTTACTCTAGATAGAATCATATACATGTATCTTATCTCATTCTATCCCTAGTTTGTCAGCATAAAAGCGAGTTTAATATTTGGTAACAACGACTGTATGACGGTGCTTACAGGAAAGTTTAATTTCCTTTTGCAAACAAAACTGTTACTACCGATGTTGTTACCGAATTGCTAATGGAGAAGAAATTGCAAGAAGACATTGATCATTGTGTTGATGATAATGTGCTACCTCTAGAAACACAGACTGCCCTGAAACGACTGAAAACTTGGAAAAGAGCATGCATGAGTGGCGAGAGATTGTGTGGTCTTGCCATGCTCCATTGTCATCGCGATAAGGATATCAGCAGACCAAATTATGATTCTGAAACAATTTGACTGAACTGGCCATAGAAAAATTTGGCAAACTCTACTGAATCGATGTTTGTTCTATGTTCTTTGCAACAGACTCAAATTAATATTTGGATGATTATCTTACATATAAATTTAAATAAAGTTGTACAAATTTAGTGTTAGTAAAAGTCTTTAAATATGAAAAATTTATATACAAGTGTCCAAAGTCAAAACATTATCAAACTCTCTAAAAATGTCTAGAATGCAGGATTTTGCACCATTCATTTCATACCCTCCAAAAAAAATTTCGCCTCACTAAAATAAGATGCCTAGTTACGGCCTTGCAAAGCCTGTAATTTCTTCAAAAATTAGTGGAGCCGAACGAAACTTAAACTTGATCTCTAACTCATCATGAGTAACTCACATACCAAAAATCAGCCAAATATCTGAAAGCGTTTTGAAAAAAAGTCTGTATAACTGTGATTTTCAACAAATTATCACAGTCCAAAGCCCGTAATTTCGGCCGAAATTAACGAAACTTAAACTTGATCTGTAACTCATCATGGTTTACTCAAATACCAAAAATCAGCCCAATATCTGAAGGCGTTTAGAAAAAACTCTGTATAATGGTTTGTTGCAGAATGACGAAATTATTTACGCTCACAAACTGCCTTCGAAAGAAGTATACATTTTTGTTAATGTCCTTTTTTTTCTGTTGAATTAATAGGAGAAACAGCGATATTATCGAAATAAAAAAAAGAACTAAATTACAGAAATCCCTTAGATTTTACAATTATTTAGTTTATGTACAGCTTATTCGAAAACAATAATAAAACATATACGTCACCGATGAGTTAAAAAAGATATTTCAATTTTAATGCCAAAAAATGGCATTTTTGCACCAAAGGGAGATAATTTGGAGCTTTTTCAATGATATCTACATTTTAAAAGTCACCTGGGGCCAACTCAAATTGATTTTTTGGAATGATATTTATGATAAAGTAACAACTACTAAAGGTAATAAATAAAATTTGTAATGAAAAATAAAAGTTTAATTTTTTTCTGAAAATTTTATATCAGCGAGCCTCCTTAAAGGGTCATATGGCAAAAAATTGAGTGCACCACCATATCATGTTTTCTTCACCAATTATTTTTTACAGTCATATAAACCGGAAAATCAGGTTAAGAAAACTTTTTAATTCTTTGTCTCCTCAGAGGTGTATTATAACCTTAAGCTGATTGAATACTGAATTAGCAATAAGTTTATATTATGTCAATGCATTTACCTGATGGTTGAATTCAATGTGTTTACCTAATGGTTGAGGATTTAAATTATAAAGGCTAAAACACCACTCAACAACAAACTAACATGGAATGATATTCACATTCAATGGAAGCCAAATCTTGTTAATATTTCCCTTCTGCAAATTTATTCAAATAGAGAAAAGCCAGAGTGTATTATATCTGTTCTAAATAAACTAATAAAACCATACATACTGTTTTAATGGTAGGCAGATTGATCTCTTTCACTTCTTCTGCTTGTTTTTTTAAAGAATGCCTGAAAAGTACACAAAATCTTGATGTAAAATAGGCCTTTTTAAAAGTTTTCTCATTTGAATTGCTTTACATTGTCATTTCGGGGCCTTTTCATAGCTGACTATGCGGTATGGGCTTTGCTTATTGTTGAATGCTGTATGGTGACCTATAGTTGTTAATATCTGTGTTGTTTTGGTTTCTTGTGGAGAGTTGTCTCATTGGCATTAATACCACATCTTCTTTTTAATAAAAGTCAATAGTATTGATTTGTATATTTATATTTTTAAAAGTATTCTGAGAACACAAGATAGTGAACTATTGGAGAACATATTTCTGGCTTCAAGGCCGTTAGTTTTCTGGTTTGAATTGTTTTACATTGTCATTTCGGGGCCTTTTATGGCTGACTATGCTGTGTGGGCTTTGCTCATTGTTGAAGGCTGTACAGTCCCCTATAGATGTTAATTTCTGTGTTATTTTGGTCTCTTTTGGAGAGTTGTCTCATTGGCATTCATACCACATCTTCTTTTTTTTTTTTTTATAAAAGTCAATAGTATTGATTTGTATATTTATATTTTTAAAAGTATTCTGAGAACACAAGATAGTGAACTATTGGAGAACATATTTCTGGCTTCAAGGCTGTTAGTTTTTCTCGTTTGAATTGTTTTACATTTTTAATTCGGGGCCTTTTATAGCTGACTATGTGGTGTGGGCTTTGCTCATTGTTGAAGGCTGTACAGTCCCCTATAGATGTTAATTTCTGTGTTATTTTGGTCTCTTTTGGAGAGTTGTCTCATTGGCATTCATACCACATCTTTTTTTTTTTTTTTATAAAAGTCAATTGTATTAATTTGTATATTTATATTAAAACTATTCTATTCTTATTTCGTGACTTTAGAATTTGATTGATGTAGCTTATAAGGAAAGATCTAAGTTTTACATACTGGCAAAATTTGTGCACATACTAGAAAAAATAAGTTTGTTAGTATGATAACTTACCTACAGTACACTATACCAACTATTACTTACCTACAATACACTATACCAACTATTACTTACCTACAATACACTATACCAACTATTACTTACCTACAATACACTATACCAACTCTTACTTACCTACAATACACTATACCAACTCTTACTTACCTACAATACACTATACAAACTCTTACTTACCTACAATACACTATACAAACTATTACTTACCTACAATACACTATACCAACTATTACCAATATAACAAATGCTCCAATACCTCCAATAGCAGCTCCTAGTATCAAATTCTCTTTTTCTGATTCTGTAAACACAATGCATTATATATTATGAGGTTACACAGAAATCGGTAAGACAATTATATCAAGCATGATAGCACTGGAAAAAGCATTTGCAGTATCTTACAAAAAATGTCAAAATCTAGATTGTTTCTTTTCAACTGTCTGTATACAAAATACCAGGCATGGTAAACCAGTCAGGTAAAGCTATATCTCAATACCACATGGTAATAAACATGACTTATTGCAGATCCGCAAACACAGTAAAGTTTACCAATACGATACACTGATTAAATTCACAAACATATTTTGATATTTGAACAAGCAAGAGAGACACTATTCTTTTATAATAGCAAAATTTAATTTTTAAAACGTACACTTGTTCTAGTGAAATGATGAAGCAAAAGAAATAGTTAAAGGGAATTAAGCCATAGTTAGTTCTGAAGGTTTATCGGTTTATGTACCCTTCTGTAGCCATTTTTGTACGAACTTTTCAAACTTCAATTGTATCAAAACTACTGATATAATGAATAATAGAGATAGGCCATTTTGTACATATTCCAAGGGGAAACTTGATGCAAAGCATGATTTTTTACTGTTCCATTGCATTTAATAGAAAAAGAGGACTTTGTGGCAAATAAATCAAGATTTTTATAGAAAATCCACAGCCTTTATCCTTGTACTCTCATATTTGGCAATTTGATGACTGATAGATATAGGATTATTGCATGCAGTGCTAGCATGGATTTCCTTAAAACAAGTTTATAAATGTAGTTTTTGGTTAAGACAAGTATAAATATGGCCAAAATCAAGTACACCTTTTAGGGTGCGCTCGACTTTAGTGACTCAGCACGAGGTGTTTTGGAATTTACAGGTTACTTAGAACTTTTTGTAAAAAATAAACACTAGCACATCATAGAAAATCAAGTGAGTAATTTATGTTTCAAATTTTATAACAAACATCTCTGTATTAAAGGCTGTGGATTTTCTATAAAAATCTTGATTTATTTGCCACAAAGTCCTCTTTTTCTATCAAATGCAATGAAACAGTAAACAATAATGCTTTACATCAAGTTTCCCCTTGGAACATGTACTAAATAGCCTATCTCTATTATTTATTATATCTTTAGTTTTGATACAATTGAGGTTTGAAAAATTCGTACAAAAATGGCTACAGAAGGGTACATAAACCTTAATCCAACTTTCAAAGAAATACATATCTTTGCCTTGTTTTCGCTAATTTAAACTTCATAAATATTTTTAAAACATTTAAGTAAAGACATGATGTTAGTGATAAATCTTGTCTTGAAACATAAAGTAAATTTACCAAAAGTCTTTGAGGACTTAAAAAGGACTTTTTTAGATGTAGTCCAAGGTCCATATTGTCCCTCTTCCATTTTGGCACTTATTTTGATTATATAAGTTTGACCTTCAATCAAATTCTGTAATGTGTATGATGATTCTGAGGCAGACACTGTTTCATTCTGTTCTTTGCCTGTATATGATACAATATTTTAAAGATAATTGAATTTACAACAATTTGTACTGCAAGCAAATCTCATGAAACAAAACCATGCTATAACGTAATAGTATCATGATTATGTGAAAATTTCCCCAAAACTCTGTCAAGTAGTTCAAGTAAAGTATCAGACACAAAAGTGGGAAAGGAGGCTAAATGTATGGACCAGTCCATCACTTCATACTATAATTTTGGAGACACTTTAGATGTAGACTGCTTCGTTTAAAATCCATTCTTCTGTTAAAAAATACTATTTTAGGTGATCTGCAATAATTAGTCTTGTACTTGTGTCAAGTTCAAAATCCCAATATTAAATGCATTTAACAACTTCTGAATATACAGTATAAGAAAATTTGCATTGATAATAATCCATAAATACAACATTTTTTTCTTAATGTATTCTTAGACTCAATCATTTGTACAAATTTGGAAAGCAATAGCAGAAATAGAAATCAAAATTTGAGGCAGAGGTCTTAATATTATGGCCCACATCATTTCACATGTGGAAAGGGTTTACACCTATGTAAAATGCTAGAATTATGCCCCTTAATTGATACAACAGTAAATAGTTGTAGGCTTCAGCTTAAACACTTTAAAAGTCTTTAATCATTGTAGAAAATGAAAGAACCCCACATGTATTTGTTGATGTATTACCTTTAACATTGAGGGGGGAAAATATGATCACTTCACTCTTTCTAATGTCTGGCACTTTCATTTTCATTTACTTAACCCTATAGGTGGAGAAGCTTTGTGTCCAAGGACACATTTTTCAGTTATCAATACCTAACCCTAGGTTGGGACAGGACATTTTTCAGATATCAATAAAAGATAATTAAAATCACCAAAATGTGAACATGTATAACTTACTCAAATAATAGTTAGTATAGTACATTGTATTCTGAACCTGAAATTTTCAACTTTTTGACATTATGAGCTCAGTTTAAGGAGTGAAAACACTGAAAAAACAAAACAAACCTTCACATCCATCTTCTGCATTGCCAGTTGTACAAAACCGAACTTCATAAGAAGCCACTTTTCCTTGACCCTGGGTACAGGTGTATGGTTTCCATCTGATAAAAATACCATCTTCTTGGTCAGTATCTGTGGGTACCTCTAACTCTAATGGTTTCTTTGGAACTGTATTAAAGATCATTTTACATATCATAAAGTACATACTAATTAATTGTTTTTTGTTAATCATTTGGATAATCTTAGAATTGATATATATTAAAAAAGTAATTATTCATTCCATCCAATTTAACAAACTGTTTTTGCCTTATATCACGAAAATGTTAAATTTAACAATTCATTCAGAAACAGTTTTTACAGGATGAATCATTGTATCCTGCAATCTTAAATAGAAATGAAAGGCTGTTTTCTAGTATTGTTAATTACTATCTTCTTATTCAACCTCTAGATCACTCCAGCGTAAGAAACTGCCAAAGAAGTATAGTCTGTATCATGTCATTGAGATTTTAACTAGGACCACAGTTTGACATTTGACCTGTGATGACAGACCTGCAAACTATCCTGATTTATCTAAAATAATTAAATAGGTAAGTTCTGCAAGAAAGAAATACTTAGATTCAGGGAGGTTATTTAGACGGCCATAAAAAAATCTGAGATTCTCTATAGAGGTGGGGCAGGAACTTTTTGGGGATGTCAGGATGGGGTGTTTTTAAGCTTGGAATTTCAGGATTGATCCTTTCGGGATCCCGGATTTTTTTTTTTGAATTTCGGGATGTCAGGATTTATTTTTGTTAAATTCAGGGGTTTTATGTTTTTAAGTCCGGGATTTCGGGATCAGGACCCCTCCCACCCCCTCTCTATACTAACCTCCTCCTTTTAAATATACACAATGTTTGTACCACGTAATACCACTGCTGATGAACCAACCCTTCTGTACTGTTTCTTCAACAGATATTCCAAACCAATAGTCAAAATAATTCTCAGTAACGTTTGCTAAGTTGTTTGTAACACTGTTGTCTAGTATCAACTGTGATTTAATAGCATCCTGAAAATAATTATAAAAATGTAAACGTTAACAAATCAGAACCATTTTCTCTTTTGATCATCCCCAAATTTTGAACTACTTATATAAATGGTTACAAAAACTTAATCAACTGTTTAAGTCTCTCTATCAAATTTTCCAAATTAGTCTTTAGATGTATTTTGTGATAATAAAAAAGCTTTAGTCCTGATTTCATAATATTCCATGAAGTCAAAGATTGACAAAATTATTGATGTATAAAAACTGTAACCCAAAGACTTTATCTAAATGTTCCTTGCAAAAAATTTGTAAGGGTTCCGCGGAAAGTCTCGCCTACTTTTGCTGTAAATCGCAGGCTCAACAAAAATGAGGAAAAAAATCAATAAAAATATTCCTCTTGATACCATCTTTTGATTGTAAGAAGCTTCTGTCTATGTTTGGTAAAAATCCAGGATAGTTTATGAATATTATAAATGTTTTAAAAACTTTAACTGCAGACTGTATGTAATGTTAACTGGAAGAAAAACTAAGTCCATTTATAAGTAAAATACAGATAAACAGGTACAAAGTATTAACAAAATTTCCTTCTAGATACTAGCTTTTGATCATAAACAAGCTTCTGTCCAAGTTTGGTACAAACCCAGGATAGTTTAAGAAAGTTATTAAAATTTTAAAAACTTAAACACAGAGTGAATGTGTTGTTTCCTGGCAGAAAATCTAAGTCCATTTAAAAGAAAAACAATGAAAAAATGGATTTATGTTTTTACAAAATTTACTTCTGGATACTATTTTTTAATCATAAACAAGCTTCTGTCAAAGTATGGTACAAACCCAGGATAGTTTAAAAAAGTTATTAAAATTTTAAAAACTTTAACCACAGAGTGAATGTGTTGTTTCCTGGCAGAAAATCTAAGTCCATTTAAAAGAAAAACACAGAAAAAATGGATTTATTTTTTTACAAAATTTACTTCTGGATACTATCTTTTAATCATAAACAAGCTTCTGTCCAAGTTTGGTAGAAACCCAGGATAGTTTAAGAAAGTTATTAAAATTTCAAAAACTTTAACCACAGAGTGAATATTTGTGGACGCTGCAGAGGACTACGACGTTAATCATAAACAAGCTTCTGTCCAAGTTTGGTACAAACCCAGGATAGTTTAAGAAAGTTTTTAAAATTTTAAAAACTTTAACCACAGAGTGAATGTAATGTTTCCCCGCAGAAAAACTAAGTCCATTTATAAGTAAAATACTGAAAAAATTAAATTTTATTTTTACAAAATTTGCTTCTGGATACTATCTTATGATCATAAACAAGCTTCTGTCCAAGTTTGGTAGAAATCCAGTATAGTTTGAGAAAGTTATTAAAATTTAAAAAACTTTAACCACAGAGTGAATATTTCTGGACCCTGCCGACGACTACGACAACAACGCCGCTGACGGAATGTAGGATCGCTTAGTCTCACTTTTTTGACTAAAGTCAAAGGCTCGACAAAAATAACAACAGAAAATGGTCATGAAGCCAACACTAGACTGTTGGATCACTATGTTTTGCTTAGACAAGAAAAGCAAAAACAACTTTGCTGAAACATTATTTGTTTACCCAGTGTAGAATGCTAAATTTATTGATTCACAAAAATGTTGATCATAAGAGCGTTTTAAGCATTAAAAATTTTACACAATGGAATATCTATTTTAATCTTACCATACAATTTCCTGGCTTTCCTGGTTTTGTACTATTCTTTTTGCACCATGACAAATTATAATTAGAAAAGTCACCAGTACTGTTATTGATAGTTGTTAATTTCCATGTGAATAAAACTTGATTGTGACCTATAGCTTCTACGGAAGTCAAACTAGGTAATGTGGGTCCTGAAAAATAATAAGAACTCAAAAGTTACCAATAGATTCTAAAGTTGTTGAACTAGGTATAGGTAATGTGGGCCTGAAAAATAATTTTACTTGAATGTGACCATATATAGCATCTACAGTTAATAAGGTAGGTAACGTGGGCCTTGAAAAATAATTGATATGACCAATGGCTTTAATAGTCAGTTGCAATAAATCAGATAATGTTGGTCCTTAAAAGTAATAAAATTTAGCTGTGACCAATGGCTTCTATGGTCAATAAACTAGGTAATGTGGGCCCTAAAAAACTTGGATTATTTCACATCTTTTATGTCAGGACCTTTTAAAGCTTTCTACACTGTATTGGTTTTCCTTATTGTTGAAGGTCATTGTGTGGCCTATAATTGCTTATATACACAGCATTTGAACTTAGAAGCTTATATTATGTAAATATAAGCGCTGTTTATTTAATGACACATCATAGTCTGCATGGGTGTAGCACAGGTGGTACTGATAATCCTCTGACTACATGATCACTCCTTATTTGGTTATGAGGCAAGGAGTGATACATTACATTCTCAAATTTCCCAAGGATGCTAGGTAGTTGGTCATTTTGAGTTTTGCTGCTGACAGGGAAAGTCAAACATTAGTTGTCATAAAGTTACAAAATATCGTTTTTAAGCATAATATTAACTAGGTGTTAATATCCGTTATTATTGCATATTGCAATTGGACATTTGTGTTTATCTTCATATATATATATGTGAGTACGAACTACACTGCTTAAAATCTTTCAATATTGGATCGTTGCAATATTATTTTACAAAAGGAACTTAGTGTTTTAAAATTGTTAAAAAATTTAACATTCCGTTCACGTACTGTATAGCATTTGAAAGAACTTTCCCGTAAATACAAATATACTGAACTTTTCATAATTATGGCTTCCAGACGTAACTCAAGGAATCAGCCGTATTCAAATAGACATTTGGACCTGATGAAAGTAGTTCGCGGAGCAATGTCAACGAAGCAACCGGAAGTGCACATGTCGACAGCGTCGGTGGCAACAACATGGCTGCAATCATGCAGTCCTTCAGCATTGTGTCACAGTCCGTTGCACAATGTGCGTCCGGTCTCCAACAGACAGTAAGCCTTCTTGCTAATCAAAAATGCACAGAAAGCAGTTCTTCCAAGAAATTTGATCTCGCCCAGTGGTACCACAACAGAAACGCAGAGGACGCACCACTCATCGTGAATCATCTGAATGGAGCCATACAAAGCCGGCAAACACCACCCTCATTAGGATACTTGTCAAATACACCGGGTACGACAGGTGTGCGGTCGGATTCATATTCCAACGTAGATATTGTGGCACCATCAGTACAGAGGAATATAATTGAGGGTAAGGACGTTAATTTAGGCACTCTCCTCATTCCTAATTTTGAAGCTCCTATGACCCATTCAATAATTGCCGATGGGTTGCATGTAAACATGGCCAACAAACCCGATCCGAGATTAAATAGGCATCTTTCCATCCAAGAATTCATCCAAGCTTTTGGGAAATTCAAAAGAATAATGTGTAATGCATATCCAGAACGTAGGGAGGAACTAGATGCTTACGAAGCCGACATAATCAACATCCATAATTTCCATGGCCTTAAATTTTATGATTACCATAAAATATTTTCCGCTAAAGCTGCAGCTCTCTTGAGAGAGAAACGGGTTAAAGTTGATTGGAGTCTCCGCGACCGTGATATTCTTTCATTGATTACAGCAGGATCCTCAGTAAATGTGTGTAAAATCTGTAATTTAATTGATCATGCTACACAATACTGCCCATTGCAGTCATCAGTCCAGGTTGAAAATCCTTCTTCAAGATCATCTTTATCTAGTAACCTACAATCAGTAGACAAGCAAGGTCGTTCAAGAGTATTTCATGAAGGTCGGGAAATGTGCAATAATTTCAATAATCCCAAAGGTTGTTATAGGAAAGTGTGTTATCTACTCCACCAGTGTACCCAATGTCGTGCAACAGGCCATGGTGCCGCAACCTGTAGGAAATCCAATAGCAACGTGCCTATTCATTCCGCAACATCTTCTATGTCCTCTAAGGGGAATAAATCGGAGAAAACAAATTCAGGATGACTATCCAAGGAAAATTTCTTGTGTAAAGCTTCAACACCAATAAATGTTGATAAATTGGAGGAAGAGTTATCATCACATCCTGATAAAAAAATTTGTATTATATCTATGTAATGGTCTAAGACAGGGTTTTGATTGTTTAGTTCAAGGGGACATTTCAGAATCTAAAGAGTGTAAAAATAATTTTTCTGCAAGGTCTCAGGTTATAGTCGTATCAGAGTTAATTAAAACTGAATGCCAAAAAGGCTTTGTACATGGACCTTTTCAGTCCGTACCTTTTGCAAATTATAGAGTTAGTCCACTTGGGGTTGCTGAAGGAAAATATTCTGGGAAGAAACGTTTGATTTTAGATCTTTCATCTCCACATGACAATGACAGCTCAAATTCTAAGTATTAATGACATGATTGATAAAGAAGAATGTTCCATGTCTTATGTTAAAATTGATGATGCTATAAGAATTATTCTAAAATTAGGTAGAAACAGTACACTTTGTAAATACGACATATCAGATGCGTTCAAAATTTGTCCTTACTTGCCATCCCAGTGGCCTTTATTTGCTTCAAATGGCAGTCTTTTTATTATTATTATGTAAGATTAACTTTTGGCTGTCGGTCTAGTCCTAAAATTTTCGACACCGTATCACAAGCAATTTGCCATATTGCAGAGAAAAATTATAAGATTAAGAACATTTTACATTTACTTGATGATTTTCTTACTATTGATCACCCAAGTGAAGATGGTGAAAGAAGTATGGCTATAATGATGACAATTTTTAAACGTTTAAATATTCCAATAGCCAAACACAAGACTGAAGGACCAGTTACTTGTCTCGAGTACTTAGGTATTATTTTAGATTCAAACAAAATGGAAGCAAGACTTCCAAATATTAAAGTACAGAGAATATGTGAGTTTATTTCCAAATTGTTGTCAAAATCATCATGTACAAAGAGACAGTCATTACAGTTGTTGGGACATTTTAATTTTGCCACAAGAGTTATTTTACCTGGCAGATCTTTTTTGTCATACCTTATTAATTTGTCAACTACTGTTAAACATTTATATGAATTTGTACATTTAACTAAAGAATGTAAGGTAGATTTAGAATTTTGGTTAAGATTTTTGTCAAACTGGAATGGTATTACTATGTTTCATGATTGTTATTTCACATCCAGTTATGACTTTGAATTATATACAGATGCTGCTTCTACAATAGGATTTGGGGGATATTTTCAAGGCAAATGGTTCTCTTCTTATTGGCCTGTTAATTTACCTACTTTAACTGAAAATTCGTCTATGGCATTCCTTGAGTTATACCCTATTGTAGTAGCAGCATTGTTATGGGGCCACCTCTGGCCCTGTAAAAAGATATTATTTTGGTGTGATAATGAAGCTACTGTTGCTATTGTCAGAAAGGGACGCTCTAAATGTTTAGAAATTATGAAACTTATGCGCCAATTAACATGGTGTGCAGCTCAGTTTAATTTTCATTTTAGTGCTAAACATGTACCTGGTCATATAAACCAAATTTCTGATGCTTTGTCTCGTTTTCAGATGACCTGTTTCCGAAAACTGGCCCCCCAGGCAGACCAGAACCCTCATATATGCCCCAGTGTGTTAGAAGTAATGTGGTCTTAACAAACACAGTCAACAAACTATGGTCTAATGCAGTAGCTATGAGGACAAGAGCTGTTTATGAGACAGGATATAACCATTTCAAAACATTTCTACTTTTAAATGGGGTCAACCTGAATGGGAACAAATTACCTCCCATATCTGAAGAACTTTTAATTTATTTTGTTAGTCATTGTTTTTAAATTCTGAAATTACAATATTCTACTATTAAGCTGTATATTTGTGGTATTAGATACATGTGTCTCAAGGAAAACACCCCCTCACCATTTCAGTCATCAGACAAAGACCACAAATCAATGGTTCGACTATCTTTATTTTTAAAGTCGGTTAAACGTTCACAAAAACAGTCAGTTAGGCCAAGATTTCCAATTACTTCTGACATACTAAAGCAAATGTGTGTTAAACTGAAGACAGGCTTTTTTTCAGAATTTATAGACTTAATGCTGGAAACTGTTTGTATTATAGCATTTCATGGTTTTTTACGTTGTGGTGAATTTACTGTAGATAATGCATCTAACTTTGATTCAGAATCTAATTTATGTGTTTCTGATGTTACATTTTATGAAGATTTTGCAATTCTTCATCTAAAGCAGTCTAAAACAGATCCTTTTAGGAAAGGCATTGACATACAACTGCATAGGTTAAATAATATCCTATGCCCTTATACAACTTTAAAGACTACTTACAAATAAGATCAGTTAAAGGGAAATGTGAACTTTCAGATCTTTTGTTCATTAATGAAAATTTTTCAGCTTTAGAAAGAAAATATTTTATTACAAATTTAAAAATTTTATTAGAAGCCTGCGGATACCAAGCAGAGCTATATAATGGTCATTCCTTTCGTATAGGTGCAGCAACTAGTGCTGGAAAAGCTAATGTTGAAGATCACTTAATTAAAACATTGGGTAGATGGAGTTCTGATAGTTATTGTCGCTATATAAGAACAGATAAAACTTCTATTAAGAATGCACAACAACAAATTTGTAACAGTTAAAAATTTTCTAACAGTAATTATGTATATCTTCATATACTTGCATGCATATATATATGTATGTAAATCTATGTAGCATTAAGAATAACTCTTACTTATTTTATTTCATGCACTAGTCAGTTGTGTGTATGTAATATCATTAAACTATGTACAGCTTAAATTGTGTTTCATAGAATTCCACAGTTGAAGGTTAATTCATTCCATTACCCTTTTTTCCCCATTTATTATCTTGGGGGTCACTCAGCTGCTTCACACCTGACTTTTTGGACCCTTTCGAAATTGACCACTGGTCTAATTTCTCATTTCCCCCAAGTCATTAAATGTAATACATCTACATTTATTTCTCTCTCCACCGTCAATCTAACCCCCTTTATCGTAGCCACCTGCTATGAGATGGAGCAACGCTTCATACCCTTATAGGAACTCATCTGGTTCCGGTTGGTTGACGGAGTGTCCATGTCCATGGGGCTTGGTCCATCTATACCAAGTGTCATCGACAGGGCCTGTCCTGGAGCTAAATTTCTCTTTGCTGAGTACTTGACTCCCAAGGGCCAAATTATTTATATGTTTTATTAATAAAAAATAGAAATTAAATAATCTTGTTGTCAGCAGCAAACTCATTGATATAATGTTCGGTTTACTAGATTCTCTGTTTCAATCTTAAAGGGATGTCTATGTCTGAAGGTCATGTTAAATGTCAGTTTGTCAACACTTCAGGAGTATGTTAAGAAATAAGTTACAAATACAGGGTATAAAGAACACCAGAGAACACCTAAACAAGAGAGCTACAAATACAGGGTATAAAAGAATACTAGAGGACACCTAAACAAGAGAGCTACAAATACAGGGTATAAAAGAATCACCAAGAACACCTCTTAAAAAGAGGAGTTCTTAAAAGGTCACAGTTTACTGAATCATGAGAAACACCTAAACAAGAGGCAACTAGCTAAACAAGATACCTGAATCATAGCAATAAACCACAGAAATAGATTACAGACTTAACAATGAATAAGTCATCACTTGCTGCATCCGTCGTTGTTGTCAATGTCATGGTTATTTCTGTTTCAATTGGGATTTCAGTCGTTTCTGTTATATCCCTAAGTCCTTGGAGTCATAGAATAAATAGAAGCTTATATTATGTAAATATAAGCGCTGTTTATTTAATGACACATCATAGTCTGCATGGGTGTAGCACAGGTGGTACTGATAATCCTCTGACTACATGATCACTCCTTATTTGGTTATGAGGCAAGGAGTGATACATTACATTCTCAAATTTCCCAAGGATGCTAGGTAGTTGGTCATTTTGAGTTTTGCTGCTGACAGGGAAAGTCAAACATTAGTTGTCATAAAGTTACAAAATACCCACCCACCTCCCTTTAATCAACTTCAACTACTCACTGTACATGGGAGCGGTCTCAGCAAACCAGTGGTTTTCTTCAATTTCAATCTCCCTTTCGAAATTGACCACTGGTCTAATTTCTCATTTCCCCCAAGTCATTAAATGTAATACATCTACATTTATTACTCTCTCCACCGTCAATCTAACCCCCTTTATCGTAGCCACCTGCTATGAGATGGAGCAACGCTTCATACCCTTATAGGAACTCATCTGGTTCCGGTTGGTTGACGGAGTGTCCATGTCCATGGGGCTTGGTCCATCTATACCAAGTGTTGTCGACAGGGCCTGGAGCTAAATTTCCCTTTGCTGAGTACTAGCATTTGAACTCTGGTGCTTAGTTGTCCCATTGCCAATCATACCACATCTCCTTATATTTACAGAGTAGTCAATTAACTAGGTAACAAGGAAAAAAATTGCACTTACGAATATATTGTGGGTAAACATAAATATGAGCATCTTTTACAGTGGGATAGCCGACACTGGTTCTCTGTGTTAGTTTTATTTCATATTGTTTCATTGGTTCCAATTGAATTTCATATGATATAGCTTCAGGTGGGATATCTGGTATTTCATCGGGAAAATTTTCTTTCTTTCCAAGTTTTTCTCCAAAGGAAACTATTTCCTTCAAAGTGATTCTGTATGATTGGATAATGCCACATCTGTTTACATCATCAATTGGCTGGAAAAAAAATTCAAACATATCATGTGATCAATAATAAAGAGTACAGTCAGTGTTCTCCCCAGGGCCTTTTAGCATCATTGTAATGTGATGCTATCTGAAATTATTTTCTGATATACTGTAATGGATGTGATGCTATGTTTTAAGAAACAAGATGGTATTTCATAAATTCATGTTAACCAGGATGATATAAAAAAAAATCTAAGGAGAACACTTGTATTTATTGCTCCTATAGCTTAAAAATACTCTATGCATTCTGGTTCCTTTCATTTCTTTAGGACACCAGATTAAAACAATATAGGTATAAATGCTGACTGTTGGTGTGTCTATCTTTTAAAGGTGTTTGTGGTTAGAGAATATATAGGTCTGTTGCAATGTCAAATTTGGTAATTGTATTCTTTTTTCATGTTTTACAGTGAGTTGACTATGAGTGTTACCGTTTACCTGTAGCTATTGTTCAACCAGATTTAAACATTGACAATACAATCACTGGGGTAAAGTTGATGACTGTAACTGCATTCACGGTCATCCCAAGATGTCGGATGAAAAATTAGGTCAGTTTCTGTATTGTCTGTTAAAGTGTTTCTATATCATTTTTTTTACAAATCATACATTGAAAAGATGAAAAATAATAAAAGAATCACTCGGAAATCACTAATTACTTCCGAGAAATGTGCATGAAACGGGAAATTCGATTTGAAAAAATCGTTCAGATGACCGTAAATCATAATCAAAATATTTTCAAGATGACCGTAACATATAACAAGGATGACCGTGATTGGTAAAAAGATGACTGTAACTTGTAAAGGATGACCGTAATTTGTTAAGACTGACTGTAATTTATATAGGACGACCGTAACTTTTATAGGATGACCGTCAATTCTATGAGATATCTGTATTTGTATTGAAAGCTTTTTGTTGAGTTTGTCGATCTAAATAGGGGCTCGGTTGGCGGATATAAATATGTTTAATAAATTTCTTTTATTAAACTATAATATAATTGGCCGTATTTGGGATTTATGACAATGATAGTAAATTGCATATTTCTCGTAAACAATGAAATATTTATTGATAACGACGTTAAAATTTTAACACAAATTGACAGCGATACGACGAAAATTTGAAGAAACATGAATGTGTCCCTGGTACACGGATGCCTCATCTACACTATCATTTTCTATGTATAGTGGACTATGAAAATGGGATAAAACTGTTATTTGGCATTAGAATTAAAAAGATCATACCATAGGGGAAATGTGTACTAAGTTTCAAGTTGATTTAACTTGAAGCTGGACAAACGGACAAACAATTTCTACGATTGTTGTGAGCATGAACTGGCGT
Source organism: Mytilus edulis (assembly GCA_019925275.1). Lineage (NCBI taxonomy): Eukaryota > Metazoa > Mollusca > Bivalvia > Mytilida > Mytilidae > Mytilus > Mytilus edulis. Next base: position 19,523,739 of record CM034349.1, on the reverse strand, counting down.
AATGGGGAGATAATTTTGACGAAGTATAATCCTGACTGTATGAATAACATTTCTGTATATATACAAATTGACAACATTCTGCCTTGTGATACGCTATTCGTACAAAACTATTTTAAGGATCTACTTTGCTGGAGCTCACCTTCACTAGTCGTATGATATTTTCAAAATATTTTCTGTGATTTTATTTGCACGACAAAATGGAAGACGATATAATATCAATGGGTGTACATGCATTAGCATTTTTTAAAATGTGTATTTATTATAATGCATTAAAAGGAATCCCAGAAATAAAAAAAAATCTTTTGTCGTGCAGTTGGAGGCTGTGCACCGCATTTTTTTCATTATACTTGTAAGGTGTCATTTTATCGCGCTTTTGTAGCATGTTTTCCCTACCTGTTTATTTGCATGTCTTTTTGCAAATTCATTTTAAAAATTAAACCCTCTACCGTAAAAAAGATACATATGGTAAACTTTGCAATTTGAAGCACGTCTTATTTTCTTCTACCTATAGGATAATACTCTCATATTTATTTAATATGTTTATAGGTCATCTTAAAACCAATTACGGTTACCCTTGTTATGAATCGCTATTTCTGTTACGGTCATCTCGATTGTGATTTACGGTCATTTTTACGATTTTTTTAAATCGAAATTCCTGTTTCATGCACATTTCTCGGAAGTAATTAGTGATTTCCGAGTGATTCTTTTATTAATTTTCATCGTTTCAATGTATGATTTGTAAAGAAAATGATCTAGAAACACTTAAACAGACAATACAGAAACTGACCTAATTTTTCATCCGACATCTTGGGATGACCGTGAATGCAGTTACGGTCATCAGCTTTACCCCAGTGACAATAGGGACATTTAAATTGACCAGTTGGTTTTGTAAGATTTAAATCTACTTTGACGCTACCTGTAAAATTTTTATTCACCTAACCCAAAATTTCAGCATGCTTTTTTCCTGAAAATTTTCTTGACCTAGGATTATTCTATCAAAAAATTGATATTTTTGGTTTTCATTTTTTTAAATCCCCAGTATTGATAATATTTCTAAAATTTACCATAAAATCTGAATCAGTAAAATATTTTGTTAACTGCATATTAATATGTATGAAAATTAAAACTGTTTTTAAATAATAAATGATTCTTTAAATTTGTAACCCTCATACAAAGTATTGTCCATTTGTCAGTGACACATGAAAGAGCTATCCAGGTGATTTCAGTTTCAATTTTCAGATGGATTATGTGTTGTGCATTTCTTTATAATGTCCCTTCAAGATTTTCATTTTGGATTAGGATATTTGCAGTGTTTTTCTTTGTAATTTATTATAAGAGGATTTTTGTGGAAAAAATACTGTGTTTACTGAAGGAAATTCAATTTGCAAAATATGGAATAAGTTATCTAAAAGGTTATAAAAAATCAAATTTGAATGAAAGAAGGAGAAATAATTTCAACACATTCATTATAAATTTTGGGATATATTATAAGAGTGATTCACCTGTTTAAATGGAATATATATCATGGGAATTATCATGGAAATGAAACAAAATGTTAAATTCATAAAGTGGATATAGTCTAATGTAGTGATAAAGTGAAATGAAAAAGTAAAATATTCCAAAATATTCCTAATGTTGGGATAATGTGAATGTGAAATTGGAAATAATCATTATAAAGTTCTGCATCTAATATTGTTTAATTGGAATATATACATGTAAATGAAATAAACACTCAATACTGTGGATATAATAAAATCAAGTGATATAGTGAAAATATATGAATAAACTTATCCAAAATATTTGTAAAGTGAGGATACTCATTTTAAATGTGATAATAGAAATAATCAAATATTACAAAATTCTGTACCTGTTTTTAGGGATATATATATCATGGGAAATTTAACAGAATATTGATATAGAGAGAAAATTTAGTTATACATGTATAGTCAAAAGCATGAACAAATATTCGAAAACTTTCATCATGTTTATATATATAAAATTAGAAAAATGTTATGAATTATTTCAGATAAAGAAAATGGAATACTGGCTGAGATATAAAATATGTAGAGTAAATAAAATAGTTCATTCAAATATGATTTTGATATTTCAATATGAATATACATTACCAATTTGTACAAGGAACATGTCAAAAACAAATTATTTTGAGTTATTTCCCATTAAAAAGAGAAATTAAAAAGTTTTTTTTCAACAATATACAAGAAATCTAAGCACTCATAGTATTTGACTATGAAAACATTAAGGAGGAAATGTAGTGAATTATATGACATGCAATTAAATTCCTTTATGAAAACATATAGTCTTGATCTGGCTTGCCTTCTTCTAAAATTTTGAATGACAGTAAAAAAAATCTCTTTTTCTGTCTAAATGTTGTGTTTTTTGGCATTTGAATGATTAATTATTTCAGGGAAAACATCCATTTCCATAACAAAAAGGCTAATAACAATGTTAATGTCTTTACCTGTTTTAGGATTTTCTAATAAAAAAACATGAGAAAAGGATTTTTTTTTATCAAATTCACAGTGTTTAGTTAATGTAAGAACATGAAATAAGTTTGTGTCTAGTTATCAAATATAAGTGGTCATATTCTAGCATTATTCATACCATATAAACTAATTTAGATTGAATGCATATTATGTTATTCAACAAAGATAAAAATTGAAGCCTTGATGCCATATAAAAAAAATTATAAGTTTTAAAAAAACTATCTCAGTTATACTACAACAGTAACAATTAAACAGGTGAAGTAATAGGATAAAAAATACTTCAGGAAAAAAGCATGCTGAAAGTTTTGGTTAGGTGAATAAAAAACTGTACAGGTAGCATCAAGGTAGATTTAAATCTACCAAACCAACTGGTCAATCTAAATGTCCCTATTGTATTGTCAATGTTTCAATCTGGTTGAACAATAGCTACAGGTAAACAATAACACCCATAGTCAACTCACTGTAAAACAAAAAAGGTATCAATAAAATTGTCACATTAAATATAACAATGTACAATTACTGTCTTTTGATGAGGTAAATATGCGGTTTTATTGACTTTTGAAAAAAAATGATATTCACTGAGGCCGATGGCCGAAGTGAATATCAGTTTTTCAAAAGTCAATAAAACCCCATATTTACCGAAACAAAAGACAGTAATTGTTTTATTCTATATTCCGAGAAAAGAAAATGTATTTAATGACAAACATATACCAAAACAAATTTTACACGAAACATTTTACCATAACGTTGCATGTAAAAGCGCGTGACGTTTAGCGCGGTGAATAACACTTTCTCAGGTGAATATGCTTTTTTATTCAAAATCCAATTCATATAGAGAAACCTACTAAAATAATACCAATATGGAATTATACTACTTATTCAAACTTAAGACTTGGGACCATAGCCTTGAGAGGTGAGACAAGGATGACAGAAGTCAGGGGGTGCGAACCAGGCTAAGAGGGGGGGGAATGTATATGTTTCATTACAATTTGGTTGAGGCTGGTTGAGGCAAACTTAAGTTATAGAACAAACGAAACGTACAAGTGACACCACCAAAATTCAAACTCTATTTGTATTTTGTGATAATAAGCATTGTGTATATGATTCATTACATTTGGTTGAGACAGAAGGACAAGGGTAATTGGGATATGCTAGAAAAGTTTCTTTTAGCTGGTTTTGGCTGATAGTAGGGTTAGGGATGTAGGAGAGAGAATCATTGGGACGCCTCTGTCCCTCCTTCAGCTAAAACTAAAAAGGAATTTATATAATCTATTTTCTGTTGACAGTATATTTTACAGTATATACATCTTTTGTATTTTGTAAGCATTCAAGATTATCAATAGCTAAAGTGACAAAAACTTATTATAACTCCTATGAAGATTCTATACAAGATTTTTGTCATTATTGCCCTTATTAGATCTTATCTTTAAGTGGTAATTTTTTTAGCTTTCTTCTTGATTATTATACTTTTCAAGGTATAAATGGCTAAATGGTTGGAAATTAGGGATAAAAAGGATAATGTTAATTTTCTAAATACTTAGGTACACAAAATGTTTATAGAAATATACAAACAAGAAGCACATACCTCCCAATAGATCTTAATTTTCTCTGGATCATTCAACTGTGAAAAGTAGCCTGGCCATAATGTTGGAACTGCACGAGGCACTGAAAAATAGGTTTTTTATTTTAACAAATGCATATACCCGGTACATGTACGATTAAAAAAAACAGTAAACAAGTAAGAAGGATGTTGCCACCAATACAACTAATTCTTACGAATAATTATGAATATTATATAACTACATGTATTGGTAAATAGTTTAGCAACAGTAACTATATGCCAAACTATTTTTTATTAACTTCCATAACAGGTTATTCATCCAGAAATTAACAAGAATTTGTCCATAGTACATGGATGCCCCACACACACAATCATTTTCTATTTTCAGTGTACCATGAAATTGGCATTAAAATTAGAAAAATCATATCATAGGATGATAAGAACATATGTACTAATCTGATATTTCAAGTTGATTAGACTTCAAATTCAGCAAAAACTACCTTGACCAAAACTTTTCCTAAAGCGGGACAGATGGACAAAAGAACACACGAGCAGACCAAAAACATAATGCCTCTAAGTGGGGCATACAAAAACTTAGTAAATTTATTTTAAATGTATCTGCTTCATGTAAGAACTGTACACAACTTTCACAATTAAGGCATGAACTGCACAATTTTCAAACCTTGTCTAGATTGCATGAACATGACAGTGGTTGATACAGAAATTTTGATAAATGGAGGCCCACTGACTGCCTGCGAAGGGGGTCGCTCTTGTCATGCTTCAGTGATTCCCTATATAATAAATCAAATTTCCCCAAAAAAGGAGGGACCACGAACCCCTTTCGTAATCTGGCTCTGCATGATTAAAGCTCTTAAACACGATTTTGTCAAAATCTACATGAATTTTTTTTTATCTATTCTAGTCTTACCATCTTCTGCAGTTCTTATAGAGGTTGTAACATTGTCACTCCAGAAACCAGTTTCTGTTGTGTTCTCAAAAATTGGTCTAACTTTAATTGTTATATTGTATAACACATATGGCAATAGATTAGTTAAAGTCAGAGGGAAAATTTTAGGAGCTGCTATCTGAAAAAAAAACACAAAAAAAAACATATTTTAATATTAACTGTTACACTATTTTTTAGAAATCTAAATCTAATATATATATTCATTCTACTTTTAGGCAGACAATATAAATTTTAGCTTGAGTATACAATTTTTTATTTTCCTTCACCTTTATATAAATATTAATCATTGTATAGAAATACCCATATCCCATTTTTTACACAATTCATTGACATTAATGATTATAACTGAATTTTGTAAAATTCTTTAAAAGTAACCTGTTAGCATTGATCTCAAAATATCATCAAAGTCAGTTCCTATATGAATCATTCTATATTTCATTACATTAATTTAATAATTAATAATTTTAAAACATGTAAAGCATTCATGTGTTAAAGAATAATACAAGTTTTAAGATGTATAATTAAAATCTGTAGCTGACGTACTCATTGATGAATACATCTAAGAACCATATCTTCATGCTATTTTACAATGATCAATTATGCTGAATCTAGTTTAATTAACTAAAAGATAAAATCTATGCATTGTCTAGGAAAAAGTTTGAGAAACCATTAAAATTCAAGGGTAACTTGTACCACCATTTTTGAATTTTCAAAATATTGTTGATAGCAGAGAAGTTTCATAGAAGTTTTTTTTTAACTCTCCTCAAGGATTTGTACAATGACACTATACAAATCCTTGCTCTCCTACCGGTACATAGTTTGCTAACACTAAAAAAAGGGATTTAAAATGTGTTTTGACAATGTGACAATGTGATATTGTCAAAACACAACAAAACTAACTTGCAAAAGGATACAAATGAAAAATTGATGTTACAACATAATTAAAGCTTTATGATGTTATTAAATAGCTATATAGTCTCCTTAAAAAGCTTTTTTAATTCTTCTTCAAAAAGTTAAAATGTTCTAAGCCTTCATTGATGGTAAAGGCTGGTCTCAACTTTTGTTTTATATATTAAAATAGCAAGCTTTAAAAACAAATTACAACAAAAACTACTGAATAATAAGTATGTGTCCATAGTACATTGATACCCCACTTGTATTATCATTTTCTATGATCAGTTGACCGTGAAATTTAGGTCAAAACTCTTATTTGGAATTAAAGGTAGAAAGATCATATCATAGGGAACAAGCCTCATGTTATAAATTTGAAAATTAACTGTCTAGAGTGGATAGTTATCGTATCATACTCAATACAGTGGTAGAATCTATATGCATACATTTGCACCCTTCAAAAGCAATAAAAAAAAAGAGATACTATTAATTTGCATAATTGAAATAAGAAGACAAACAGACTGCTGATTTTCATACAACAAATCTTTAAAACAGGGTTGACAAATTTTTGTAGAAAGAACACACAATTTTCTTATTTTATCAGAGCCTACACTGGACAGTTAAGTAATGACTAATAAGTTGACAGGTCACTTATAACATGTAAAGTTTATTTCTAATTCGCTTAAGTGTTTCCTGTGCAAAATTAAAGCTTAGTGGTAAATCAATATAAGCACACACTTTACACAGGCAAATTTTTCTGATATCAATTTAATTTTTTTTCATGTAAATTCAAATTTCACATAATTTAAGTATTTCTCAAATTTGTTTAAATCTTGCATCAAAATTTAATGCTGTCTAATCTTAAATTAACATAAAACTGCCTGTATAAAAATTCAATTTATATCATGTTGACAACCAAGATTGCATTTAAATCACAATTATTCCCGACACCTCCATGCATTCAAAAAGCCAACATACACTCTATTAAAAATTCTTTTAATATATTTAAACTTTGTATAAATCAATCAAATGACATTAATGGTTTTAGACTGGATATTACAAACAAAGTAACACAATCATTTTGGTCAATGGTGTTATTTTTTTTAACTAAACTGTTCAAATTCCTAACAATAAATCAGTGCAAACATAATAAAATTTCCATTGAATCAAATTAACTTCAAATCAATTTTATTCTAAAAATTTATACTTAAACAATTTTAAACGTATGTTATGGATTCAAGCTTTTTTTTAGAAGGCATGTTGAGGCAACCAACAATATTTAAATATATGATTTAGGGGTTGGGCTATAACCAGTTTTTAGAAAGCATGTTGAGGCAACCAACAATATATAAATATATGGTTTAGGGGTTGGGATATAACCAGTTATCAAGATATTTAACAATAACGAATATTTAGGGAGAGGTTCATGCCACTGGAAACAAACCCAATGGTACAATTCAAGGATTTTATTATTCCAATTCAGTATTTTTTTATCTATGGTTTAGGATTGGGATCTTAACATTGCAATGGCAAACATTATGTTCTACTGTTTCAACCTGCTTACAACATACATAAATCAGGACTAAATATTGGTAATTATATGAAGTAGCCTGGTATGTCAATGAGGATTGGATATTCGTAAAATATTTCATTTAAGATTGGACATGGTAAAGGTATCTAATATATAACCAGGTATGATTAAGGAATCATTGAATCTGGATTTGGTATTTAAATGGTAGGTGATTCAGGACTAGGTATGGCTAAGGATCAATGATTCAGGATTAGTATGTTCTTAATGGTAAATGATTCATGACTAGGTATGGTTAAGGATCAGTGATTCAGGATTTAGCATGTTCTTAATGGTAAGTGATTCAGGACTAGGTATGGATAGGGATCAGTGATTCAGGATTTAGTATGTTCTTAATGGTAAATGATTCATGACTAGGTATGGTTAAGGATCAGTGATTCAGGATTTAGCATGTCCTTAATGGTAAATGATTCAGGACTAGGTATTGTTAAGGATCAGTGATTCAGGATTAAGTATGTTCTTAATGGTAAATGATTCAGGACAAGGTATGGTTAAGGATCAGTAATTCAGGATTAAGCATGTTCTTAATGGTAAATGATTCAGGACTAGGTATGGTTAAGGATCAGTGATTCAGGATTAAGTATGTTCTTAATGGTAAATGATTCAGGACTATAGGTATGGTTAAGAATAAGTGATTCAGGATTTAGCATGTTCTTAATGGTAAATGATTCATGACTAGGAATGGCTAAGGATCAGTGATTCAGGATTTAGTATGTTCTTAATGGTAAATGATTCATAACTAGGTATGGTTAAAGATCAGTGAATCAGGATTAAGCATGTTCTTAATGGTAAATGATTCATGACTAGGCATGGTTAAGAATCAGTGATTCAGGATTTAGCATGTTCTTAATGGTAAATGATTCATATATAGGTATGGTTAAAGATCAGTGAATCATGATTAAGCATGTTCTTAATGGTAAATGATTCATGACTAGGTATGGTTAAAGATCAGTGATTCAGGATTTATCATGTTCTTAATGGTAAATGACTCATGAATAGATAATGAAAGATGTGGTGTGAGTGCCAATGAGACAACTCCATCCAAATAACAATCCGAGCCACCTTAATAGGTATGGTTAAGAATTAGTGAATCAGGATTTAGCATTTTCGTAATGGTAAATGATTCAGGACTAATATGGTTTAGGATCAGTGATTCAGGATTTAGTATGTTCTTAATGGTAAATGATTCAGGACTAGGTATGGTTAAGGATCAGTGATTCAGGATTTAGCATGTTCTTAATGGTAAATAATTCAGGACTAGGAATGGCTAAGGATCAGTGTTTCAGGATTAAGTATGTTCTTAATGATAAATGATTCATGACTAGGTATGGTTAAAGATCAGTGAATCAGGATTTAGTATGTTCTTAATGGTAAATGATTCATAACTAGGTGTGGTAAAAGATCAGTGAATCAGGATTTAGCATGTACCTAATGGTAAATGATTCATGACTAGGTATGGTTAAAGATCAGTGAATTAGGATTTATCATGTTCTTAATGGTAAATAATTTAGGACTAGGAATGGCTAAGGATCAGTGATTCAGGATTTAGTATGTTCTTAATGGTAAATGATTCAGGACTAAATATGGTTAAGGATCAGTGATTCAGGATATAGCATGTTCTTAATGATAAATGATTCAGGACTAGAAATGGCTAAGGATCAGTGATTCAGGATTTAGCATGTTCCTAATGGTAAATGATTCATAACTAGGTATGGTTAAAGATCAGTGATTCAGGATTTAGCATGTTCTTAATGGTAAATGATTCATGACTAGGTATGGTTAAGGATCAGTGATTCAGGATTTAGCATGTTCTTAATGGTAAATGATTCATGACTAGGTGTGGTTAAAGATCAGTGATTCAGGATTTAGCATGTTCTTAATTGTAAATGACTCATGAATAGATATAGGAAGATGTGGTGTGAGTGCCAATGAGACAACTCTCCATCCAAATAACAATCCGAGCCACCTTAATAGGTATTGTTAAGAATCAGTGAATCAGGATTTAGCATTTTCTTAATGGTAAATGATTCATGACTAGGTATGGTTTAGGATCAGTGATTCAGGATTTTACATGGTTTAGAATTATTCAGGATACGTTTTTCAGAATATGAAATTATTTAGAGCAGGTTTATCATGGAATAATGTTTTTTCCATATCTATAAGTGATTACTATTTGTTACTGTTATGAAATAAATGTTCCTTTATAATATAAGTTTCAAATGTAAGAAATATTCTGTAGTATCACTTTTGTTGGAAAACATATTCCATTGAAACCTGTTTAAACCAAACCTCTTCCTGACTTAAGATTTTGTTCGCTTCTGGCAAATGTTTGGTTTTATCAGGTTCACAATGCATACAATTTCATATGACAGTGCTTTAGAAAATGTTTGTTTATACAGGTTTTCCATTTAAGCAGGATTTTATTTAGCCAGGTTTCACTGTACTATAATTGTTCCTGACAAATCAAAGACTAGGGTATGGATAATTATTTCAACAAGAACAGATATCAAAAGAGCTTCTGTTAGGTGGAACAAATGCATGTTGCCATTGATATAACACTATATTTGTTTATGAACAATGGTGTTTGGGATATTTGAACAGTTTAAGGCAAAATTAAACAGCTTCGTTCTTACTTTATATAATGTATAATTATATCTATCAATTGCAGATATTCTGTCTAGTAGTATCTCTGTCTGCCAATATAATAATTACTAAAATCAATAATTTGAACCAGCTTATTGCCTATCATGACACAATATATATAATATATATAAATTAAATTAAATTTCAAAATGCCTTTCAAGTCCTTTAATTTTCTACACTTTTTCTCCAAAAACAGTTTCACATCTTTGTGATACTAATGGATGATAATGTATATATATATTATATATATGTATCACTCAGAAACGTGTCCTTTCCCCCAAACGTGTCCGATTCCCCCAATCATGTCCACATCGACGTCACTGAACTGCAAAACAAGTCTAGTTGTAAAAGGGCGCCAAAGCATGTCATTTGTAAAAACACCCAAACTTATCCATTTTTTTAATAAATACTCAAACGTGCCCAACCCCAAAAAGTGTCCATATCAACCGAAATTGTTTTCTTTTACTGGAAATATCATTTGCGTCCATATCATAAATATGTACATTATTTGGTTATTGTTTTTTTTTATTATTGTTTACTCATTTTACGATCTTCTACTATATCATTAAAAATTAAAAAATAAATTACTTTAGGTCTTTTTCTCAGCGCATTAAAATTTTTGTTGCATTTCATTCTTTATAATGTGCCATCAGTTGTATTTTTGAAGGTAACATTTCTATTTTTTTTTTTTAAACTTTTACATATTGAAGTACTTTCTTACTGAAGTCATTAAAAAAATCGGTCTTTACTCACAATTTTTTTTTGGATTAAAATCTCAACTAGTGTTAATCACAAATAACCGTAAAAATTTAGGCCCAATCTTAAATACCTGTTATGATAATAGAACCTTTCTACAGTATATATCGTTAACATGATGTTGTTTAAATAATGAATGAAATATTTGGCACTGGACATTATGTCTCTTTGGCTTCATGTGTCTATTGTGATGTTCATTTCCTAAAATTTATTAAAAATACCAATGCTGTTAAAAAATGGAGGTCAATTCGACTGAAAGCTTGCCATGCAATATTCTGATATATACAAAAGGCATCATCGGAGTTTATTATATAATTAGTATAAAATAATTTACACAAAATTCAAATCAACTGTACCAAAATTAAGTATGTTTGCTCTAAATGAGCATGAAATACTTGCAACTGGACAATAAGCAATTTCAGTCAAAAATTTATTCATATTATGTAAAAGATTAATTTTTTAGTTATGATAATCATTCACAACCGGCATTGAACAAATTAATACTAATAAATTACCACTTCATCAACTGTGTTCCCTATTAAAGATCTGCCGTGAACGTTATTGATGTCATTAAGGACATACATGGATTATAGTGCTAAAAGATACGAGACATTCTTGCATTTAAATGTGGACACATTCAGGCAAATAACAATTATCGTTTGGGGCTATGAAATTGGACACGTTTTGGCAATATTGAATATTATGGACACGTTTTGGGGACAATAGACATGTTTGCGGAAATCGGACACGATTGGGGGGGATGGACACGTTTGGGAGTGATACATATATAGGGCAAAGCTCAGATTTAAAATACATGTTTTACACAATTTTATGCAGAAATAAAATGATATCATCTACTCTAGATAAAGCTAGTTTACGGATACTATATTTCCATTGTAAAAATTTATAATGAAATATCAAAAAACAAATAACATAAAAAGATTTTAAAGACTAGACCTTGTTTCAAAATTCATCAACATAAGAACTTCCATTCTAATTCATGGTAAGATCCAATCAAATTATAATCAAACTGTAAAAACTGTGAGCACTAAATAAGCTTGAAAATACAGTCCTGATCCATCATTTGTATAGTATGAAAAAGACCATGCATGATTTACTACATGGGTTTTAAAGACCAAAAAGAATAAGTTCAACAAAATGAAAAACAATAACAAAAACTTTGCAAAACTTTCTGTATTTACAGTATTATTGTGAGTATAGGTAAAATGAGTCAATGAAACATAAATAAATATAAAACTGTAAACAAAATGCAGATGATACCTGCAAGCAAAAATTACAGCCTTATTTGGTGCAGACCATCTCAAAAAGCTTAATTTCATTCAAGAAATAAATAAATATCACAAACAAATATACAATACATACATAAATATAAATAAGTTATATAACAAAGGAATCACAAATTGGTACTGAAAATCCCTGATCCAAAATAACATAATATAGGGTGTATGGTAACAAAAATAAAGCAACTCAGGAAAACAACCAGCAACATAACATAGGAATTACAGTGCGACCCTTGTAAACAATATATCATGCTGCCTACCGATCTCGGATATATTTGAACATATTCCTTCTGCTAAAAATATACAAACATAATACAAACTAAATGATTTTTTTCTAATGATTAAAATTTGAAATATCCTATGTTTTCTTAGCCATTTTTTATATATGTTATTACTGTCATTCCACAATCACCTTTGTGGTATTTAAATACCTATTGCCTGACCAGTATAAAAAATTGTCAACACAATTTGTCCATTTAAATTGTATGATAGGTATTGTGAGAGGTCATCAACAGGTGGTCATTTAACTACCCAGTAAAAAAAAATCACTAAAAGGTAAAATTTAAATGACTGATAGATAGCTTGCTTTCCTCATGTATCATGACCAATGTCCTGAATAGACTATTCTATTCAGAGATGGGGCATTTTAGGCCATTTCTTTTTGTGTCTCTTTACAGTGAAGATGGAAATTCAATCAGTGAATTTAGTTTATAAAAAAAGGAGATATATGTTAGCTTCATGGTGTTTTAATGTGGGATATATTTTAAGTTTCTGATTCCTGATATGGAATTAAAGTGTTTGTGAAATGGATTTTTTTGGATAGCCCATCTAATTGTGAATAATTCTACAAGATGAATTATATGTGGCTTGGTGTTTTATAATGGGATATATTTTCATGTTATATTACGATTCCTGAAATGGAATAGTAGTAATGCTAAGTTTCATTTAATATTCAGGATCTTCTTCAATCGGAATTACTGTGAAAAATTTATTTTCAATATATCAAAAAAGTACAAATGGCTTAGTGAATAGAAATTTCAGTGCTTTATTCTTCATTATGAAAGTGGGATTTACCAGCAATGATTTATTTGTGATTGCTAGCAAAAAAAAAATTTACAATAATTATCTTTGTTAGAAAGAACAAATAGTGTATCAAAGTTTCATTTAATATTCAGGATCTTCTTCAATCGGAATTACTGTGAAAAATTTATTTTCAATATATCAAAAAAGTACAAATGGCTTAGTGAATAGAAATTTCAGTGCTTTATTCTTCATTATAAAAGTGGGATTTACCAGCAATGATTTATTTGTGATTGTTAGCAAAAAAAAAAAATTTACAATAATTATCTTTGTTAGAAAGAACAAATAGTGTATCAAATGTAAAATGTCCCATACCTAAATAGAATAGTCCATTCAGGACATTGGACATGAGGAAAGCAAGCTAGCTATCATTCATTTAAATTAGCTCTGTTAAAAACAAACCAGGTAAATCTACAGGTAGTTAAATGACCACCTGTTGATAATAGCTCTCACAATACCTATTGTACAATTTAAATGGACAAATTGTATTGGCAATTTTTTAACTGGTCAGGCAATAGGTAATTCACTACCACAAAGGTGATTGGATACCCACAGTAATATTATTCAATAGGTTAGATGAACAATTTATATGAAACAATTTTGAATAACGTGAATACATATTGGAACATGAAATGACTGTACGACAAAATACGTAAACTGAGACATATTAATACAGAACTATATCAAGGCTTGATTCCTTACCATCCAGCTCCCATTTGTATCATATTCAGAGCTGTATTGAATTTGGAACTTCTTCGACATCTGTGAGTTAGAATGTTTCCATTCAAGTTTGATTGCAGTTGAATTTTTCTCAATATATTTCAAGTTTTCAATTGGAGCTGGTTTTACTGTAAAAAAATAATCATTATAGTAACGGTAGTCATATGAACAATTACAGATATATTTTTTATTTATTATATACTTAGTAGTAAATACAGATAAATTGTATGTGTAATACAATCATTGGCAAGCGTGCTGCATCAGCCACCCATGATGATATCGATATCAACACGGTTGCAAAAGCTTTATCACAGCTTTAATCTGTATGACGTCACGTCATCGATTGCAGTCACTGTTGCAAAGGCTTTCAAATCCCTAATCTGTATGACGTCATGTCAAACCTATAATCTGTATGACGTCATGTTACATAAAAAACATCTACTTGAGGTATATGTATATAATAAAGTGTATATGATATGGCTTTTTCAATATCACACACCATATCAACCCTCAACCAATATAATCCCTCGAGCAGAGCTCTTGGGATTATATTGGTGTCTCGGGTTGATACGGATGCGATATTGAAAAAGCCATATGATATTCTCTATTTATTAGCAGCTTTATTCATTCTTTCTGGATCATTGTTTATAAAGAATATTATCCCTGAATCCTGTAACTTTTTTTTTTGGGTAATTTTCTTTCCCTTTTTATTTTATCTCTAATTTTGTAAATATAAATAAAGATGTGGTATGATTGCACCTGAGACAACCCTCTACAAGAAACCAAATGACACAGAAATTAACCACTATAGGTCACCATACGGCCTTCAACAATGAGCAAAGCACATACCACATAGTCAGATATAAAAGGCCCCGAAATGACAAATGTAAAACAATTCAAATGAAAACAATGGAACACTTCAGATCTTAAGGGCATACGATACAGTTTTGATCCCGTATTTACAGTTTGATGAAAATTTCCATATAGACTATTTTTTACCTGATTAAATCAAATATGTAATAAAAAATATACCTTCATGTGCTCCTTTTTGAGTTAAATGAGGTCAAAATTTTGTATATTTGCTCAAAATTCTGATTTGTGGCCGTATTTTCCCTTTCGAAAGAAAACCATAACTTTTTTGTTTTAAAAGATAAACACAAATTGTTTTTTGTTAAATAATTTGTAATTTCTGTATTTTATAAGTATCCTAAAAACTTATGTATTTTTTATTCAGAAATAACTCATATTTATCAAATGGTCATGAATTGAGAAAAAAACGTAATTTTTTTATGTATATTTATCAACATTAAAAAAATTGCACTATTTACAGTTTTATAAAATTTGGTTCACATAATCTCCCTGCAAAAAGAAACAAAATGTCATTTTAAAAATAGGGGTCCATGCACTCGTTTTCAAATGAAATCAGTTTGAATGATAAAAATCAGTCGAAAAATGCATCTTTTCCCGGTATGTCACAGTTTGACGTTGCGAAAATAACATTTTACGTTAGCAACGTCATTACCTCCCCTGTAACTGTATCGTATGCCCTTAATGTGGACCAATTTAATAATTGGGCCCAAATCAAAATTTAAATACAAAGGAGTATGTTTAGTAAGAACCCTTTTTGGCCCCAAAATATAGGAGTTTTACAAAATTGTGAAATTGTAATCTTTTCACTAAATTAGCTATTTATTGGAAAGTAGAATGCATCTGCTACGTAAATATAGGCTGTTTTTGACAATACAATGTACATATATCAGGTACTAGTATCATTAAGTCATGCTAAATTACTGAAATCTTAACAATTTTAGCATTTTAGTTGAATTTTAGACGGTTTCCGTCTTAAATGAAGGTGGCCGCATTCGTGTTCATTCATAATATTGAAATGTAAGTTGTATTTGATGATAATACAAAACATATATAAAGGTTAAGGATGAACACGGATGCGACCACTTTCATTTTTGACAAAAAACATCTGAAAAGTGACATTTTTTGGCATATTTGATAAATTTTTCATATTTAAGCTTGAATCTGAGCGTTTTAAATGACTAAATCAGTTAGAATCTTTCACAAAAACTAATCAAATCAATTGAAATAGGCACTTTTTAAAAAAGTGTTTAAAAAGTGTCCAAAATCTTTCTTAGATCAACCTGACATTTGAGGCCAATATCGACCCTTACCGGACCTACTCCTTTTGATATAGCATATTAAAGAACCCTGTAATATTCAATTTTAGTTGAAATCAAACAAAGTTTTATTTTGGATACATTGGACCTTTATGTGGATACATTCCAAAACCAGGGCCAAAATCAAGAACCCTAAAAAGTTAATGCTAGCTAAAATCAAGCAAATTTCAATTTCCGACCCTTTAAATCTGGCCCAATTGGATAAGCTTGAAAACTTACAAAATATAACTACATAATAGATTTAACAAATAAATTATAAAAAACTGAAAAAATAGTTTCCAGACAAAATTATCGATCAATTATATCACAAATACAAGGACACAGGCCTAACAACTTTTCTATTTGATTTTAAATAAATTTTGAAAACTGTCACTGATTATGTCCAACAATATATATAATGGTTAATTATCAAATACATGTTAAAAAATAGGGATGGATAATAAAGTTTTTTTCAAGTCTGCATGTTTATTCTCAGGTCTTAATTAATTACAGTTTTTGTGCGTGACTGAAATATTTTTTCAAAATATATACTAAGTCATTAGTGTATTTTTTTGTGTGATTGTTACTGTAACTTAAATATAGTGCCTTTAAGTTTTAACCTACCAACAGTTCTGGTGTTAAACTCAAATCGGCTGATGTTAGAAACTTGACGTGCCTCATTTGTAATATTAATACCATTTCCACTTTGAGGAGCTTAAAATATTTGTGTGGAATGCTGATTTTTAAACAAGTGCCATCTCTTTCTATGTACTGCTTTTCTACTTTAGATGGCATTCCTCTGAAACAAAAATCATGAAGACATGAACTAAACTTATATGATTCAAAAGTTTGAATATAAAAAAATTGCTGTGATACATGTATATAGTTAAAACAAAACTCTAAGGACTCAGATAATGAGAAGAAAACTGATAACTAGTTCATCGGTCTATCAAAATCCGTATAGATCTATTAATTCATCTGACCAGCAGCAGTTGAGCCTTTGCAACAGAGTGGTCTACTGTATCATTAGACAGTCAAAACTGAGGTTGAGAGTTCAAATCCCACACCTACCAGGTGCATTCTGATCTTAATATACTTTGATAACTAGTCTTAATTCTCTCCCCTCACTTTAGCTCCCACCAGCCAGTATTAAATTGCTCACTGAGCGCAGCTGGATACAACCACAGATGTCCAACCCTGAAATTTGGGGGGCCAAAATGGACACAATATTCATGCTTGATACAGGTGTGAATTTGGTTTGTCTTCAAATATTTGACACATAATAATTAAAGTTTCTGACAAAGAATAACTGTGGTCAAAGAACTTAAAATTGGTTATATGATTGGAATTTATATGCGATTTATTGCTCTTGGGAAATACACTGTGTAGCTGTTGCGAATTGCCCCCCCCCCCCAAATTTAATTTTGTTTTAGTGCAATACCCCCCCCCTCCCCCCCCAAAAAAAAATCCGAAATCAGACAAAATGACCACAACAAATTCTTATTCTTATTCCCCCCCCCCCCAATTTTTTTCCAACTCCCCTTTTCCAAATAAAAAGAATCCCTCAAGATATGGTCAGAATTCCTTCCTTCCTTCCTTTGTAATTTCAATCGTGTTTAAATTTCATAAAGATCCATTCACATAAAATAATGTTATGGTCAGGAAACCAAGTGTCTTTGGACGAAACTGATGACCATGACAGCGTGATACCTACATAAGACATAAAAAATTGTTTGCAGTTGTATAACAACTTAACACCAAAAAATAGTCAATACTCATTTGGTCAGAAAGTGGAGTTAAACACCAGATTTGTCAATCATCAATCTGACCAACAGCAAAATAAAATACTATTCCTACACTATTTTCACATTTCAAAACAGATTGTGAAAAATTAGTTTTTACAAATTTAAGAATAATGAAGGATAAAAATCAATAAAGAAACAGTTTCCACCACTATAACTAGTGTATATAAAATCTGACTGTCTGGAGTGGAGATATATATGGTAACACACGTGTTCCAGGGGTGGAATCTATAAACTTATATGAAAATCCTGATCTTTCACATACCATCATGATCATTGTGGAAATTTATGTGTTTGTATATTTTGTAAGTAAGACATAGCTTTACTGTGTTGTCTTCTATCATTGATCACAAAATTACTGTTGAATATATTATGTTGTGTTGTACATGTTGAGGCCTGTTTTGCGAAAGAAAATTACAGCTGAAGTTATAAATACAAATTTTTCACATTGATAAAAACATTGCAACAGTTTATGAATTTACAGTACTTTCGATAGGGTTTCTTCTTACTTTTTTGGACATTGTTTTTCATAAATTTTGTCTTTTTATGATTGGGTATATCTGTGAAAGTTCTGTCAAGAGAGGGTCCAAAAGATTTTTATGAACATTTTTTCATCTGAGATCAACCCCAGTTTTTAGTGGGGTTTGTGTTGCTTAGTCTTTATTTTGCTATGTTGTGTCTTGCCCTTACCAAAAAGTGCTAACATGTTGCACATAAGTTGCACATAAGATGCTCACGTTAGAAACTAACATGATTGCACACAAGTTTTTTAACATGCAAATTAGGTGAGCATTTTGTGAGCAAAAAAATTGCACATATGAAACTAACCTAATTTGCATGTTAAAAACCTCAGGTGCAACTGCTCATATGAGCTTTTGTTTCACATGTGCATTTTATTAGATTGCTCATATGAGCAGTTGCTCACATGTTGCACACATGAATATTATAGTTGACCAAAACAAAATGGCTGCTTTAAAAAAGGAATATTTTTCAAATTTAAATGAAAATCTTAAATAATTCGGTTGAAAATAAAATAACTGATACATCATGTTAAAAGAGTTATTCTTTAATTATTGTCAGTTAATTATAATTATGATTTTCATATCATTTTTTTTTTTTATTTAAACAATAATCATGATCATGACTAAAAACATAACATTACATTATAAAACTAATAGAGGGACTTGCAAGTTTAGTACACAATGAATGTCTTTGATTAATAAGTACTGTATTTTAAAAAGTTTAAAAAGGAAAAATCTGTATACATGTAGTACTTATTTTGAAGCAACCTGTATATTTATTCCCATAAAGGACTTAAAATTGTAATATATTTCAAAATCTGACACAAAAGTGAAAATAATGAAATAGAAATGATAACTTACAAATAATTAACCACAGCCACACTGGTTTTATCAGATTTCAACAATACCTTTCTTCAAATAGCACAATATAGGACTTAACATTTTCCATATCCATCTATCCATCTACCTCCATTTATTGCATGCTTTTCATGAATTTGAATTTACAGGAAGTACATGACTGGGCATGCCATTTTGAAAAAGCTCATATGAGCAATGATGTAGGTTAGTTTTGAATGGTTAGAAGAATAGAAAAACTTTTCAAAGTACAAAACTAACATAAAACTAACATGGATGATAAAAGCTCACCTGAGGTTTGAATTGCACATGTGAGCATTATGTTAGATTTTTGTGGGCACATATGAACTACCAAACTGCACATATGAGCAACCTGATTTGCATACAATTCTTACTTGCATCTCATGTGCTTCACATGTGAAACTTATGTGCTTTTGTTAGCAATTTCTGTATGGGTGTGTACTATTATTGTTTATCTTTGTCATTTTTAGCCCCGGTATTGTCAGTTTATTTTTCAATCTTGGAGTTTGCCTGTCCCTCTGATATCTTTAGCCCCTCTTTTGCTAATATATTTACTTACACAATGCCATATTTGACTTTTATATCAACCTTTGTATAACCTGGAACATTCCATCCTCGGTACACAACTCCAAGGTCAAACCAGCATGTCATGTTCAACCAGTTATACGCTAGGCAGCGAAAACTTTTATTCACCGGAGAAGGTGGAACTACAAAATGTCATGATAAAATATAAATTTACTCCATGCATAAATACACTAATTACATATAAAATTAAGAATATATGCTTTAAACGCCACAGTTGCAATATATAAAAGTTATATGTTTTTTGTTTCCTATTGTAAGTTGATTTCATTTAATCATTTAAAACTGTCCCTATATTTGCTTTTCTTAAGGTTATTTTTTGTTTTATAAGCTCTCCAATGTTGAAATATATATGTTTTTGATTTACAAAGATTTTCACCTTGAGCATCACTTTAGGGACATTAATTGTCAAATGAGTATTTGGTGCAGTAAAACATGTTTTGTGATTGTTATATATCAGTTTTGGTTATATCTTCCGAAAAGTCTATGTTTGCTATAAAATATTTGAGAAATTCATAAAAAATTACTTACCCTTAATCAGTGGAAATGAAATATTATACAAAAAGTTATTCTCTCAGGAGTTCAGTGCATCAGGCAGTTACTATAGCAGTGATTGATAGCGTTACTTTAAGCATGCTTTGGCAATATATATCCAATTCCCTAAGGTAGTAAGGGACTTTAATAAAAAAAAAAAATGTATTTTACATGTTCATGTGCAAAAGTTAAAAAATAAAAATACTTTTTCGCCAAACTTGTTTTTCATACATTGCTGTATATAAGGCTTATATATATGAAAAATAAAAAATAAACAGATAGGATAACTTTGAATTAATATTCCCCTAAATTAGGTAAATGAGGTCACTGTTTTTTTTAAATTTTAAACTTGAGAGAATAACTTTAAGTTTACTAAAAGTTACATAATGAAGGTCATTAAATAAAAAAAGAAATGATCTAAAACAAACATATACAAAAATCAATGTCAACAGTTTTTTGAATGCATTGTTTTAAATAATGTTAAAATTACATATAGTATAAATCAATTCAACAGTGTTACTAGTAAGTTACTGACAAATTTGAAGTTGTGGTATACACCAGAGTGAGAAGTACAGCATGATATGACTTACACCACCAATACAGTCATTTCATTTTAACTTTTCTTTTCAGAGGGGAACATTATCAAACAGACTAATGTAAATTTTACTAATTTCATTTTATTAACCTGATAT